>OZ007582.1:41123572-41198572 GCA_963931925.1 Onchidella celtica
CTATCTATCTATCTATCTATCTATCTATCTATCTATCTATCTATCTATCTATCTATTTGTCTATCTAACTGTCTGTCTGTCTAACTTTCTTTCTGTCTGTCTGTCTAACTTTCTTTCTGTCTGTCTGTCTATCTATCTATCTACCTTTCTATCTATTTATCTCTCTTTCTCTCTCTCTCTATCTATCTATCTATCTATCTATCTATCTATCTATCTATCTATCTATCTATCTATCTATCTATCTATCTATCTATCTATCTATCTATCTATCTATGTATCTATCTATCTATCTATCTATCTATCTATCTATCTATCTATCTATCTATCTATCTATCTATCTATCTATCTATCTATCTATCTATCTATCTATCTATCTATTTGTCTATCCAACTGTCTGTCTGTCTAACTTTCTTTCTGTCTGTCTGTCTAACTTTCTTTCTGTCTGTCTGTCTGTCTATCTATCTATCTACCTTTCTATCTATTTATCTCTCTCTCTCTCTCTCTCTATCTATCTATCTATCTATCTATCTATCTATCTATCTATCTATCTATCTATCTATCTATCTATCTATCTATCTATCTATCTATCTATCTATCTATCTGTCTTTCTGTCTGTTTGCCTGTCTGTCTGTCTGGTTGTCTATCTATCTATCTATCTATATGTCCATCTATCTGTCTATCTACGTACGTCTGTCTCAATATCTCTCTGTCCGCTGAAATGAAATATATTTTTGAGGAATGATGACGTGTATCTGAAATTACGATATTGGCATTAAGATCATTTCAACATATGTTTTAAAGACGAAATGAGTTTAAATTTTAATACTCTTTTTTCTCTTTTCGTTTCCAGAGAACGGCAACGTGATTGGTAAGAAGTGACGTAATTTTATACTTCAGAGGACAGAAATAGTTGTGGCAGGAGCCCTGATAGAGCTGGTTTACAAGCTGAAATAAAACATGAAATGAAACAGAAGAAAAGAAAAAGGATTAAAACGACAAAAAAAAACGATGAAAGAAGAGAGTGGAGGCAAAATATATTTTCTAAAATTCAACGCTTTGCGTTCGGCAAGATGTCAGGGGCGTGTCGTGTCCCACTTCAGATAATTTGAGACGCCCGTGCCAAATTTGAAAACTGCATATTATCGCTACAGTTACTGTGAAAACATGTTAATGTTTCTTGCCAACTTCTCAAATATAATCATAATATCTAGAATGTAGATAGAATCTAGGTGTAGCTATGAGACTTTGGTCAATAATTATACTTATACCCTCATGTTTTCTTTTCAGAGCCCAACAAACCAGGTAAGTGAATCATTGTAGACACGTAGCCTAATCAACTTTTGCTGGTGAAGTATTATGGAGGACAATAATTGTATCAAGCACAAAATTGTAGCACAAATTGTCAGACTGTCTGTTTTGGGACAATTAATTAGTAGTGACAATTTCTGGAAATTTTCCAGCTGGGATTAAGATTAAATATTGATAATTAGTTACTACAACATTGCGCTGCTATTTCGTTTATAGAGAGGAATCAGCTCTACAAAAGTGCGAAATGAAGTGACAGAAACAAAACTTGCAAGGCCCCTTTGCACCGTAGAGAGTGTGTGGATCCATTTACTGCCATTTGTTTATGTATTTTTGGGGGGTGATTGGAACTATTTAGAGACGCCTGTAATCTCTGTCTTGCCCTTAGAATGACACGGTTCTCACTCCCTTCCGTCAACTTTTGAAAAATGGAGGATTGAAATTTCATGTGATCATAGCTCTTAGAGCAAACTTTTTTTTTTCTTATTAATAATACTTACAAATTACACACCGAATCTGCTTGATACTTTGACACACAATGGAGAAGGCCCGTAGAAGTAGTGCGTGACTCAGTTCAGCCAAAAAGTGGAGACAGAACCTTGTCGTTCTAAATGGATGCAATGGGAACTTACAAACGGACACTGTTTACCACCGTGACCTACTTTTGCCTCCATGTTGACGGTTGTCTCGCGGGACCTCCCGTGGCTCGCCATGTACGTCAGCAAATAGTGATTTCTATCTGTACATACATAATCTCTGCCCCACGTTAGCGGAAGGACCACAACGGTCATAAAAAATAATTTTTAAAAATCTACTTGACTTTTCTGAACACGTAAGTTAAAGGCTATATTAGGGGACAGTAGTATTTGGGAAATCTTTCAATCGCCCATTTTATGTCCTCTTATTTTTTTCAGTTCTTGAAAGCGGACTGGATTACGGTAAGTTATTTATTTGTGTACATGTGAAAAAAAAAAAAAAAAAAGTTTCATAATCACGAAATGTGCTGTATTACTCGTAAATGCCCTCACTAAAAGTGTCCTTGCTATTAATACTAGTGTAATTCTGTTTACCATAAAAGGCGAGAATGGTTTTTTTTTTCTAAGACTTTTGTAACATCAAACCATTATAATTCAACGTTATTATCAAGATATGTTGCATTAATGTCACTTCACCTATGCACATTAATACCTACATCCTACATCTAGCGCAGTTTAACGCCACCGTCTTTTCTAAATTATTCGCCTGCCTGCAATGCAATTTAATATCAGTTTTTTTTCCCCAAATTCAAATCATGGAATACATGTACCATCTTCTCGCCTACCCCCAGAGCAATGTGACACTAGCATCTCTGGTACTTCCAGTGCAATGTAACACCAACTTCTCCCTTACCTTTGGAGCAAATACCAGAATCTCTCCCAAATCCACTGATATGTAATAATAACTGTTCTCTCCTTTCAGCCCAGTGTAACACAAGCTTCTCTTCTAAATCCATTATTGCCATATAAAGCTAGCTATTCTCCCCCCTACTATGACATGTAACACTAATGTTTCTCCTATCTATATAGCAGCATAACGCAAACGTATCTGCAGTACAATGTAACATCAGGTTTTCTCCTAAATCCAATGAAATATAACACGATTTACTGTCCTACCTCAAGTGTAATGTGATAGAAACTATTCTCCTACCTCCGGTACAATGTAACACCAACTATTCTCCGACCTGCGGTACAATGTAACAGCCACTATTCCTTTTAGTCCAGTGCAATGTAACAGCAATGTAACACCAACGTCTGTCCTACCTCTAGAACCTGACGGCGGGTGCCCTGTGGTTGCCGATATCTACTTCGTTATCGATTCCTCTGGCAGTATCGGTCCCACGAATTACGAACAAGTACTGCAGTTCGCTATCACCATTTCCTCCATATTCAAACTGGGACCACAAGACGTACGCTTTGGACTCATCATCTTCAGTGGAGACGCTCAGAAAGTTTTTGGTCTAGGCGATATTGAGACTCACGAGGAACTCGAGCAGGTACTTTCTAATACACATTATTGGTTCAGCGACTTTACGTTTTGTCTTACTTCGCCACAAATGAAAAAAATAATATTTCTGGATTTCTGATTTCTGAATACTCAAAAACGTCTTCGATATTTCATTGTTTTTAATCTACACCGAATGTTGCAATATAAAGTATGCTGAATGTTGCAACATAAAGTGTACGGAATGTTGCAATATAAAGCGTACCGAATTTTTCAATATGAAGTATATCAAATGTTGCAATATCAAGCAAACCGAATGTTGTAACATAAAGTCAATGTTCATAAGTAGGAAAGGCGGAAGAATTGTGCTCTGTTACAATAATATTAACAGAAAAAAGTCCACGGCTACACTTGCTCCACCATTCAAAGGAAGCTATCTGCTAGTGTTTGATTGTACATAGTTGAATGAGTAGAAGTGCTTTATCATTATACCATGGGGTAGACACTTAACGACTTGGATATTCCTCATCGTTTTGCATGAAGAATAAAGCAGGACTTTGTTTGGAACACATGGCAAGAAATAGCCAGGTCGAGAACAAGACTTAGAATTGATTTATTGACAAAGTTAGATAAAGCCAATGGAACCGTTCAAATTGGTAGCTTGCATTCCTTTTATAAGTGAACTGGTAGACAAAAGACACGAAAAAGACTTGTGCCTGCCTTGACGATCTGTGTACCGTAATCCGGAGAAAAGACAAGGAAACAAGAAAATTGTGCCGTTTCACAAACGTTTACCGCCTCCCGTCCTGGAATGTTTTCAACCTCAAATTCATTTACCCTAGAGCACAAAAGAATTGAAACGCCAAAAATTCTTCAAGTCTGTATTTCCATAGCATTGCAACGTTTTAGAATGTGCTACACCATAGGTGGTAAACGGAAAAAGCTACATTAACTTTATAAGCATTTTGCATACCTGATGCTGCGTTGTACAGGTGATGGTAAAATGGTATTTGTATACCCGCTATTTATGTCAGTCCTATAAATTATACAGATGATCTTAACCTTTCAGCCTCCAGGTGCCAATCAGTTGATTGGATTATCATGCTGAACTCAGAAACACCGATATCGCACTTTGCAAGTCTTGAATCTGCTTAATGACAAGTCTGAATTCAGAAGTTCATAACCCTTAACGGATTATTTTGCCTTTGTTTTCCTATATCTCTCACGATATAACTCCTCGTTCAGGCTATCAGTGAAGCACCGTACCTGTGGAACATCACTGAGACACAGAAAGCATTCGATATGATCGTGACCAACAAACTGTTCAGTACAGAGCAAGGTGGACGAGAGACCGCCGATGATATCGTCATTGTGATGACTGATGGTAACTCCACAAGTACACCTGTCAGTAAGTACATGACTCCTTGAATCATTCCTCAGTATCGACGCTTTACAGGGAATTTCGCATTGTCAAGGGAAATCCGGTTCAGTTGTGATCGCCCAAATATACGTAAAGATGATACATTTTTATATCATGGGACACAGGATTTTTTAAGGCTGCAATCGTCAGCGGCGACTTTATGAAATACGTACCAGTCTGCCCTGGTGGAATAGTAACCCTGTCTCTGGTATATGTTGGTGTGTGTAGGTACAGGATCTATATCACAATGGTTTTGGGCTGTGTGCGTAGGTATAATAAAGAATCATGCGCTTGAAAGGGATTAAAATGTGATATGATCAGATGTTAAGACTTGAATGACTGTTTCGATGCTTAGCAGCAGACTGAGTTACGGACATTTCCATTAAATGGCAATATTGATAAATTTGTCTTACTTGCTGATGTTTTAAGTGTTTATGTTTTTGGTACCGGTATATAAAAGAGGGTATTAACATGTTTTATAGTACGAGGTTTGATTTACCCCCAGCCTTGGAAGCGGCAGATCGCTTGAAGGCCCTTGGAGCCCTGATCATGACTGTCGGTGTGGGAAACATCAAGACTGAAGAGTTGTATGGAATGGCCAGTATCCCAGAGAACGCATTCAACGCCCCGGATTTCACTGTCCTGGACACACTTCTTGCTGGCGTATCCAGACGTGCCTGCGAATGTGAGTTGTCGATCATTTTAAAGTGTCAAGTTAAAATTATTATGACAGAAAGAGGCAATGCAACATGCAGCTTCTTCTTTTTTGCCTAACTTTTGACTTTCGTTCAAGCTTTGCTGCGACCCCACAGATTTTCTGTGGTTTTCATAATAATTATATTTTGGCAATGTCAACGTGCCAGCGGGCTTGCCTGAGATCTAAAGCGAGTGGGTCTTTCTCTCGGTGTGGATTTCACACAAACGTGAATAAGACATCGTGTCTGTGGCTCTATAAAGGAATTATTTTCTGACGTGGACACACAAAGATTTTGACTGTCCAGGGGGAGGCTGAAATCGACAGGTTGATTTAAAATGTAAAAAAAAAATCGCATATTCTCAAAATGTATTCTATCCAAAAACACGTGCCTGAAACTGGACAGATAAAACTATTTTGTGCGGGTCTTTTTTCCCTAGATTTTTATTTGAGACATTTAAAGTCATCAAGCTCCACAAATCTAATTATAATTATAAAGTACCTGAAAAAAAAATCATGAAAAGCGCAAAGTGGCCGTTACCATTGCCGCTGGGCCGTTCTAAACTCAAACCCAAAATCAGAAAAAAATTCTCCCTCGGTGATGGCATTGTTAATTTAAGATGAAACCATACTTGGATTTGCTTGGAACTTTGACTAGAATAACTTTGGTTGCTTTGTGACTCCAAAACAGGCATTCAGAATGGTTTAATGAACTACAGGCAAGATTTTTACTTAACGGGGAAAGTGTTCTGAATTCTGTCTAGCTTAGCTCAACATGGACTCTTAAGTTCATATTAGGCTACTTCGTCGCTTCCCAGTCAATAACTTTCTGTACATTTGTTGCTAGTCTTTCATATCTGGCGATCTGTAGAAATTGTTTATATTGTTGTTGACTGAAGCATCCAGACTATTTCAGATACTCTTGAAAATAACCACAGCATCGAGAACAGTAAAATATTGTAAAGGGTGCGCAGTTACTGCATTTTTCTCATGTCTGTGACCTTTCGCAATAATGATTTTGGTATTCATTTCAATGCAATAAATAAAATTGTTAGTACCATATTTTCTCTGCCATTTGTGCCACCACTGTGGAATATTGGTGCTTGAAATATTATTTTGTTTCTGGATGTTACTTTTTAGATGCATTAGCCATATTTCATACATCAAAAAACTATGTAGACATTGGTCAGGTGGATTTAAACAAAGAAACAACAACAACAAAAAAATCAACGGCTATGTTGTTTAATAAAATCTCTGTATCAATTCAATAGACTTTCTCACCTTTCTATTTCACAGCGCCTGATGAGCCTCCAGGTAAGATATATGTACTGTTGTTTGTGTTGCTTTATTTTTTTAAAATCTGTTTTAGATTTGAAAAGAAACAGAATACTCGTGGTAACAGTAGGATCCAACCATCAGCTCACAATACCAGTAATCTTCTCAGTACTTCTTAAAGTTACCATGATAATGAAAACAGTAACCAATAGTAGCAACAATAATGATGTTTATTTTACTTAAATGAATAAAGTACAAGCAGTCACTGCATCAACAGTGTGAACATTCTCCTCCTAAGATTTTTGTATTTATTAATTAATATTAGTCCTTCTAGCCAAAGAAAATGGTTGTGTCTACATACTTTATGGTTAAAAATTGAGACAATAGCCAAAGTTTCAAACTTTCGGGTCGGCAAGTCACAAAGGTTTTAGGGCTTTACAAATTTACCCTCTCGCTCCATGATAGCATGATGATAATTTACTTGCACATGTCATTATGAAATCTTGCCAGGTCGACTAGAACATGTTATCGATAAAACAGGTTTACCCATCAACTGTACACTCTGAAATGTTTCCACAATTTAATTCAGTCTGTATATTCACTTTACTACCTTTCCTATTTCAGTGGAACCACCCAAGCCTGTTGGTAAGTAATATTAAATATTTATCTATTTTTCTCAAAATTTTGAATCATTAATGACCATACAGCTTTGAAGGCTGGCAACTTCGCTCATTTTTCTTTCAACCCCTCTCGAAATGTGATCGGTATCCCTCATTAAAAAAACCAAACAGTACAAAAACAACACCATCATTTCAAAATCTATAGACAGAGCCAGGGCATAACATAGATAGAGATTAGGGAACTGCATAATACTGAAGCTGTGTTTATGCCTATGGCGTTATGCTATTGACTTTTACTGTCTTTTTCAATGCAGTACATCGTATTGGATCTAAGTCTACGCTTAATATCAACGCTTTGTTGTCACATATAAGCACGTTTCTTTGCTACTTTATTGTACTGTATTACACTGCACGGCACTGCACTGCACTGGATTGTGCTGTGCTGTGCTGTACTGTTTGACGTGTCCAATATCAGTAGGCAAATCTCCCTAACTTCCTATTAACGTAATGAGATGCCTGATCTGTAATCCTTCCACATGAAGATATCTGCGTCGGAAGTGCTGGCTAATATCTCAGCATCATTCATTTTGCATATTGAAAAATATCGGGAAGAGGATACTCAAAAAAGACAATTGTAAGTATTAATCCTAAACTCAGGCCAACACTATTTCATTTGAAAACACATTGTTGAAAAGGTCGAAATCTAACTAAAATTTCCTACAATTTTTTATCGTGAACACAATGCTCAGGCCTGTCATTTATGTCGTTCCAGTGAAGACCTGTGACTCCCTGCCAGCTGACATCATCTTCCTCGTCGACTCCTCTGGAAGTATTGGTGATGAGGCTTTTGGCAAAGGCTTGCAATTTATCGTTGACATCACCAAGAGCTTTAAACTGGGACCTGATGACATACAAGTCGGTGTTGTCGTCTACAGTACATTCCCAACACTGGAGTTCAAAGTTGACGAATTCCCGGAAAGAAACGCTTTGACAAGGGTAAGCAGATTTTTTTTTTTTTTGCTGATCCGATGTATGAGAAGTTCACACATCTGTATTCACTTTCTATCTCATCATTGAACCAGCGTACAAGTTTGAGAAGTTCACAAATCTGTATTCATTTTCTATATCATCATTCATCCAGTGTACAGTCTGAGAAGTTCACAGATCTGTATTCGTTTTCTTTATATCATCATTGGTCCAATGTACAGGTTTGAGAAGTTCACAAATGAGTTCACTTTCTATATCACCATGGAACCAGAGTAGAAGTCTGAGACGTTCACACATCTGTTTTCACTTTCTATATCATCATTGATTCACAGATCTGTATTCACTCTCTTATCATCAATGATCCAATGAACGTACACGTTTTGAGCAACTGACAGGTCTGTATTCACGCTTGCGATCTTCACTTTTGTCTCGCAGGCAATCCAAGCCATTGAGTATCAAGGTTACAGTACCCGAACCTACGCCGGTCTGGATTTCATCCGAGAAGAGGGATTGTTCACACCCGCGAATGGAGGGCGAGATGATGCCAATCACATCGTGATTGTGATGACAGATGGCAAATCATCCAACACAGTCAAAAGTACGCCATACGCGGTGTAACCTGTATTGTACTCATTACGCCTTGAAGTGTTAAACTCTTTGTTTTTCGGTCGGGGGATCTCTGCTCTCGGCATTTGCACCTACCTTTTCCTGTTTTATTTTTCTTGTTCTTGTGTTTTTATGTGCTTTTGTGGTAGGGATTAGATTTCTTATTTAAAGAATTTTGTCCTGGCAGCGGCCTTGTTCGGCCTGCTCTTCTCGACTTTCAGCTGCCAAGGGATCTTTAATGTGCGCAATGTGCACACAGACCCTCCGAGTCTTTCGCCCTTATCCAAGAAGCCTAGGTGCTGGATCCTACCTACCACAGGATCAGGAACAGAAATTTCCCCCCAAAATTCCAACGTGCCTGCACCGACCGGGAATCAAACACGGCATCCTGGGCATGAGAGACGAGCACCTTGCCGCTTGACCAGTGTGTCCCACATAGCGCAGAAGCAGGTAGTTCGTCACTGTATATATAATACATGTGAAGCAGGAGGTCGCAGCCTTCCCTACATATTTGTGACTGCGACAGTTTTAAAAATTCATAGACTGAAGAGTTTCAAGCACATTATGTATCAGTGAAAGTAGCAGACTAAAGTTAGCACCGTTAGCAATAGTCCTAGCGAGAGATACACTTTCAGCTACATCACTTGCTCCTATATGGATAACCGACGTTGCGCGCCGCGTAGTGAAAAGTAAAGCACGGGAGATGGCAGCATGTGATCGTCGTGGCATGAAATGGTAGGGTGGGCGGCTAAAATTTGGTCGTGTGTTGTATGTACGTTACTCGCAGAATTCTATTTCTGAAAGTTATTCTTATGTCGACATCAGTGAGTTTAGCCCAACCACATGATCTGCGCATTGCCTGGCATCCTAGAGTGTTATGACGTCAAGGGCTCAAACACCTGGCGACCAGTGAATAACAGGGTACTATGCGACATAAAGTTTTAATTGGCAAATCGCGACCTTAATTCTTGTGTATTCCAACTCAACCTTTTGCACAACTGAGAAATTCGACGTTAAAGGTTCGCGGTTTTAGTTATTGGGATAAGGCGTTGAATAAATCGGAACTGTGAAACAGCATGATAAGTGCTATAAGGCATTTTAAACAAGTGTCACAGTGTACAGTTATACCTCTTTTACTTACTAAAAGATGTCCAGTTTTTCAGGAAAAATAGAGATAGAACAAACAAAGTCGCGATATAAAACCTTGACATTTCCTGTCCACGACTTCCTTGAGGCAGATTCTTTCCCTCGGGAGATCTTCTGTAGTCTTGTTTTCCCAACAATTTTTGTTTGTCTTTGTTTTTGTTTCATACGCTGAGGGGATTGTATCTTAACTGTATCACAGTTTCATATAAGTGGTTCACGTGTGCTTGCATTTAGCGCTTTAGAATTCCAAATAGTTAGGATATGCCTTTGCTAACATTTACAGAAGTGGCTCATCTCCGTTGGAAATTGAGGCTCCGGAACGCCATGAAATTCTTTGCTTGACAAGAACCGGTCAATGTTGGGTGATAGTAAAGTTGTTAAATAACTGCAAAAATATTCATGTCATCAAAAAATCCTCGTGACAGAATCCCCTCCCCCCCCCCACCTTCTTTATTTTATTTTTCCATTCAACGTTTTTCTTACTAGACAATAAAAAAGTTCTTTTTTGGGGTTAAAACGTGCAATTTTTAATTCTACTCAAAAACAACATTTAAAAATGCGCCTCTATTTCCGGCTCAAAATGTCACGACACTTTCTCTTGTTCAACTCGGCTGTGGCTCAAAATCAAAGAAAGTATTAAAAATATTGCGAACTTCAAGATGCCTACGACAATCTTTGCGATTCTCTAAGCGTAATATGTAAATTTAAGGCTTAGCGGTTAAAAGGCCTTTCGTGATTACGTTGGAGGCCTTACTTACTATATATTATGATTTTGACCGGTGGCAAGGACCACATTGTTACCAGGCAGCTTGGTTTTCTTCTGTACATGAGTAACCATTGCATTTCAGCACTGGCTGCTGCACAGTACCTAAGGAGTCAGAAAACAGCCATCCTGTCTGTGGGTATCGCTGAAGCTGACGATGCGGAGCTGGTCGGAATGGCTGGTTCCTCCGACAACGTCTTCAGGTCGGCCACCTACGAACTGCTCAACTACATCCAGAAATATGTCACTGACCGTGCCTGCAACGGTAAGCTGTAGTTACAGTGATCCCTAATAGCCATGAAAGACGAGAACTTTCATTCTGTCTGATAATGACAAATGTCAAAGTCTTAACTCTGTGATTAAAAATGCTGCTTGCAAGCGCGTTGAGTTTTGGGTTTTTTCTGCCATTTGAAATTCCAAATATATACATGACTACACACCAAACTGAACGAATGATACGGTTACTTTTTATGACATGCACGGTACTATAATTATATTACGAAACAAACATGCAAAAATACATAATTATGTTACATAGCAATAAACGTTATTTTTTAAAAATACATGCTTGAAGTAAACAACTTTCGATTATAGCCATCATCTTTCTTATCTCAATTGCCACCTTCCTGCCAAATTTAAGGCCTGAAAAGTGTATAGTTTGGTCAGTGACTCATGCCAAAGGTTGCAAGTTACTGAAATATATAATAGATACGAGTAGAGACCGACTGGACATTTAAACTCTATAACAACAACAATAACAACAGCGACAATAGAAGCAGACATTATGAGTTGATACAGTGCAAATACCGTACTTTAATATAAAGGGATTTTAGTTTTCTAAAACTGAACTAAATGAAATCTTGTAATTATTGTCAATGTTTGTCTATTTCAGCTACCGTGGAGGAGCCTGAAGGTAGGTATTTCTCCCTCTCTTATTTGCTGGTTCATTCAACTAGTTTTGTTATAATTTTTATCTGCTTTTTTTTTTTTTTTCTTCCAGTTTTGTTCATTTGAAATAATTATGTTTGTAGAGCTATCTGTCTGTCGGTATTTCTCTTTGTCTGTCTGTCTGTCTCTCTATTTCTCTCTCTCTCTCTCTCTCTCTCTGACTGCTTCACTCTCTCTCTCTCTCTCTCTCTCTCTCTCTCTCTCTCTCTCTCTCTCTCTCTCTCTCTCTCTCTCTCTCTCTCTCTCTCTCTCTCTCTCTCTTCAGTGCTCTTTACAATCAGATATTTAAATACTAATAAGAGTCAAATTTACTTCGATGAAATTTATGCACGAATATAGTAAAATATTTTTTTTTTTTTTATAACTTACCATTTAACTTCTAGTAAAACTGAGTTTATGGTTCAAATTATGATCTACTCTTCCCATTTGAAACTGCGGGCACCGTTCGAGCGATTTTCTTTGTACATTTCAATAAGAGCCGGCTGCTGTAGATAAATCTTCTATTTTGTCCCGGATAACTAATCTGTCCATCTCATTTTGAATTGATTTTAGATTCGATTTTTATCTATCTTAAATGTCACATTATTGTGTCGAGTCTTCTATTCTGTCACTGCCAGCTCCTGTTCTGTTAGGGCACTAGTTCGTTCAATGGAACGATTAAGCCGCTTTTCATGCGTGCGGAAACGGACAAGCCCAAAAGCCATCTCAAAGTGAAAAGAAAGGGCGTTTCCGTGTGTGCTGAAAATGCCGTTTCCGTACACATGAAAACATTCCTTCTGTTTCACCGCTCGAAGGGTTTTGACGTTTCTGTTACCGTTTCCGTTTCCGTACACGTGGAAACCCGGCTTTATTTCTTCTTTCACCACAATTATCGCACAGTGTTTGAGGAGAACGATTTCTTTGTCTTTCCACTGAACTTTCAGTACAATGATCCATTTTTCAGTTGTTCCACCGCCGATGTGTGAGGACTTTGACCCATCCCTGTGTGCACATATCTGTACTAACACCGAGACTGGCTTTGAGTGCTCCTGTAATCCTGGTTACGCCGTCAACGCCACTGACCCATATGAATGTGAAGGTAAGATTAAACCTTGACTTTGCAAAGTACGAAAAAGCAACTTTACAGTTGTAATGCATTCAAAGGAGTGTCCCCTCTAATTATTAGTTGTCGGTGTAAGCCAAATTCTTACGTTATGCGAATGTTGTTCCCGTAAACAAAAACGTGTGTGCACTGAGTGCTTGCACAAGGTAAACTTGAAGCTGTTTCAAGATAAGTGGCGCAGCCTATCTCTTATAGCTAATATAGCTGTATATACCTAATGTCTTAATAATATTAACGTTAACGTTAATAATCATACAACTTTAATATACCATTTGGCGAATGTAGTAGCCTGCGTATTAACAGAAATAGCTGCCTAAGACGTATTGTCAATAAGTATAATTATTAATTATATTTTTAAGTATTTAATATTTCGTGTACACATTATATTTCTCTTGTGCACTGTTGCAAAGTGTAACGCTGATTTAAAGTGGCATGGGTGCCATGTACTGGTGTCAGTGCATGAGGACATACAAGTCACTTAATAAATTTGACTTAATATAGAGACGGTATGGTGTAGGAGTGAACGCCTGATTGAAAATGTATGTAAATGTGTCATCATTATTGGAAATGTGAAATAAATAAGATTTTAAAAAAAGCTACTTTTCCAGGTCAGTTGGGCTGCCAATGAAATGTTTGCATTTTTTTTTTAAAGAACGTGGACTTCTGGGAGGGTTAATCTTTTCTCAAATGACCACATGATAGAAAACTCACACCATATCACCTTATTTTTCTTTGGTCCTCTCCTATTTTAATCTTTTCACAATTAATAATCCCTGATGTAAAAGTTAAAACTAGCAGCGTCTCTTTCTTAGTCTGGTATTCTCCTTTTTAATCTTCCCACAAATAATCCCTGATGCGGAAGTTGCAGAATAACAGCGTACCTTTCTCTGGTACTCTACTCTTTTAAAAATAGCTTTTCACAAATAATCCCCGATATAGCTGTTACAAAATCACAGCGTATCTCTCTCAATCTGGTGCTCTCCTTGTTTGCAGAGGTGGACGAATGTGCTGATGAAGCGCTCAACGACTGTGACCACAACTGTACAAATACCGAGGGGAGCTTCGAGTGCTCTTGTAGGGATGGTTACTACGCCAATCCTGAGAACCCTCACGAATGTCTTCGTAAGTAAAGTGTAGAATAGCGGTTCTCCATCTTTGAAAACCTATTTCTCTCTATATGCATTTTATTTCCTTCGCAATAATGCACATTTGATTCCATAGACCTAATAAAGCTCAAGAAGCGTTTGTCCCACGCCCCACTTCAATTTTCAAGAAAAAAAAATCACATGCCCCTCTACCATGATCAGACAAAGTTAGAAGAGTACAGTAAATATCTTTCTGCCTCATTTTGAAGTCCCATGCGCCACCAAACTATTGCCATACCCCACCTTGAGAAACCCAAGTGTAGACAGACTGGCAGACAAAGAAGATGATGAGCAGACGGAAAAGTGGAGAGACAGAAATAATTAGGCGTTTTAATAATTATAAAAATCATGCGATACGCCTATTGGTGTTAAAGACGTAGCGAACTCGTCAGTTAAGGTCTCTTAGAAAATCTCAATTCAATCATCCACTTTAGTGCCATAGAACTATCCCAAAGTCAGGAATGCAGCAATGCAGAAGTACATTCACATCCCTCTTCTTCCGTTTTTCTGTCTTTCCATAAACTAGTAACTGCCCCATTCTTCGAATGGTAAAAAACAAAGCTCACCACTCCAGACCGAAAGGAATCAGCACAAAGACATTGATGTCGAGACACTTTGGGTCATCCACATAAAATCAGCGATCAATAGATAGATAGGATAGTATTACAGTAGTACACAGTGCACAGTAGTGCGCACCGAGCATTTTTCATGGGCTCATGTGTTCGTAAAAAATGATCTAAATATTTACGCACAGTTTTCTTGGTATGAATGAATGGCACTCACCTCATCTGTATAACACTATACTCGGTATCACTATCAAAGTTTTCTTGGCGTGGCTGGATCGTGAACTCTAGTTTACATTTCCGGTAAGAGGCGGAAATGACGAAATTGACGGAAGTACATTATCACGTCGTATTCGCAATCATGAATTGATAACTGATAATTATAACTGAATTTCTGGGAAAAGTAAAGAGTTTCGGGAAAAAATGAGCTCGACACGTACAGGCTTAATAAATTTTACATAAATGTGCCAAGTTTCATTTCTCTACGTTGCGTTGTAAAAAAGCCTTTGCGGGAACAAAGTTGGGCCCAAGCTCCATTATTATATGATGGCATATATTTGTAGTGAGAACCCATACGGCACATGTCATGTGTAGGTAGGTTTTTATTTGGAGTGGTCTTAAGATTTCTTCTAGGTGAGATGCAAGATAGATTCCTTGTGACAGATTATGAAAATGCTGCAGGATTCTGGAAACAAAACCTGATCGTTTCAGAGACAGTATCTACAAATATGTAAAATCATATTTCTTACTTCCCTCCATTGTTTCTGGAGATTATCTACTTACCCACTCGAACATACTAACTCTCCTTTCACCTATTAAATTTTCAGTATGTATCTTCTACATGAGATTGTTATGAAAGCTGTTCTTTTTAGGCTTTCTCAATGTTATCCTAAGGGGCTGATACACTACCTCTGCTTCATGGAAAATCTATGTAATTCAGTAGTAGACAGACCGATTGATTCGTAGTATCAGTCGGTCAGTGATACAGTATCAGATATAATAACAGACCAACCAAACCCATTCATTTATCAGTTGTTTACCATGTGTTAGCAGTGTAACTGTATGTTTGTTTTTTCTTTGCTATCTAACTTTGTCCAAGTTGAGAATTATGTTTAAATCCAGGGCCGCCTCAGCTTCATTATGGGCCCTTGTGCAAAGCTATATCTTAAAATGCTCGGAATTTTCTACCTCGTTTCAAAAATCAGTGTAAATTTGCATGCATGGGGTCCCTTAAACCTTTAGGCCCAGGCATTAGGACGGCTCTGGGCAAATCAGAAAGTTTTTGCTCAACTCGATACCCCTCTGTCACTGACTACTATCCATCTGCCAATGCCAGTGATCCCTTGTGAGGATGTGATCAAGGCTGACATCATCTTCGTCATGGACTCATCCGGCAGTATTAAGATTGAGCACTACAATAAGACATTCTTCTTCGTGAACAAAGTGGTCCGCGCCTTCAAATTTGGCCCCGATGACGTCCGGGTGGGAGCCATCATCTTCAGCTACCATGTGGAGAAACTGTTTGATCTGAAGGATTACGATGACTACGAAGACGTCTACACCGTAAGTAGTACCAGAGAGTATGTATATGTATATAGAAAAATCACTATTGGTCGATTTGCACCGTAAGGCACGGGAGGCTCCGCGAAACCACTGTTGGCATGGAGCGGAAAGTAGGTCGCGGTGGTAAACAATACCCGTTTGTACATTTCCACGGAGAGTAAGACCTTAGAAACGACTCTAAATAGTAAACTTCAGTAAACAGATACGCACACTGTCTTTGGTGAAGACGGTCTCTTTCAATTCTTGTTACCGCCGTGACCTAGTTTTGTGATTTGGCGGAAGTGAGATCTCTCTATAAATACGTAGTCTTTGGTATTACACAAATTACTTTTTCATGATGATGCTGGTGATGCAGTGCAACTAATGAAGAATGACATTCCTGCTGGGTGGATGACTGCATAGACTGTCGTTTGTACGTCACTCCGACACACCTAAATATATATATATATATATTTTTTAACAAGGTCGATGTCTTCATGCCACCAAAATGTCATCCTGAATTTTATTTATTTATTCATTTACTTGTTTAATAAAAACACATTTGTGGGTAGATCTGGCGAAGCCGGGTTTAAGGTGAAACACCAAATTCATGACAAAACCCCTCCAAAGGGTGAACAAATTTTCTATGGAAATTGAGATTTGAGGTATACGAAAGATAGCCATTTTTCTGTATTCAGTGAAAACATTTTGCATTCGTCTTTGAAATATTTTGTTTTTAATTTTGTTTAAAGAGATATGAAAAGTTCACCTTTTGGGCTCTTGCAGTATAATGCACGTTGTATGAAACACACGAATTTGATGTTGTGGAATTTTCATAATCAATGACTGTGTCGTTAGTACATGATTGTGTGCAGTGCAACGTGCCTAATGCAAAGTTTACACAAACAAATCTTTATTTAAAAAAAAAAAAGAAGCTGGCTGAGGTCTCATTTGCCGATTCCTGAAAAAGATATTACGAAGAAAGAGAGAGAGAGAGAAAGAGAAAGAGGGGGGGGGGAGAGGGAAAAAGTAGAGAGATAAAGAGAGAGAGAGTGGGTTGAGAGTGAGTGAATGAGAGAGAGAGAGAGGCGAGAGAGAGAGAGAGACAGATGGACAGAGAGGGAGGTATGGAGGGAGGGGAAGAGAGTGTGTAATATATACCATAATTATTAATACACATCTGTGGCTTCACATTAGCCTGCAAGTCGAACACATAAGAATAAATTTGAAATTTGAACCTACACCCCCAGCACCTGCTAACTGCGCCCTACTTTGAATCCTCCACCTACACGCACCAAGCGCTGAAATGGATCGGTTGGTGGAAGATGTTTGATGCTGAAAATGGTGGGCGCGATGACGCTGAAAAGCTGATCATTCTGATCACTGACGGAAAGTCGAACCGTCCCGACAAAAGTAAGATTACCATCCCCCCCCCTCCTCTTCCTCATCCTTATCATCACCATCATCACCATCACTACCATCTCTACCAAATCAACCACCATCATCATCATTGCCATCACCACCACCACCACCACCATCACCACCACCTCTACCAAATCAACCACCATCATCATCACCACCACCACCACCACCACCACCACCACCACCATCACCACCACCACCTCTACTAAATCAACCACCACCACCACCACCAT
The DNA here is from genome assembly GCA_963931925.1 of Onchidella celtica. NCBI lineage: Eukaryota > Metazoa > Mollusca > Gastropoda > Systellommatophora > Onchidiidae > Onchidella > Onchidella celtica. The sequence goes on from OZ007582.1 coordinate 41,141,324, forward strand.
CACCACCATCACCACCACCTCTACCAAATCAACCACCATCATCATCACCACCACCACCACCACCACCACCACCACCATCACCACCACCACCTCTACTAAATCAACCACCACCACCACCACCACCACCATCACCACCATCACCACCACCTCTACCAAATCAACCACCATCATCATCACCACCACCACCACCACCACCACCTCTACCAAATCAACCACCACCATCATCACCATCACCACCACCACCACCACCACCACCTCTACTAAATCAACCACCATCATCATCACCATCACCACCACCACCACCACCACCACCACCTCTACTAAATCAACCACCATCATCATCACCATCACCACCACCACCACCACCACCACCACCACCACCTCTACTAAATCAACCACCATCATCATCACCATCACCACCACCACCATTGCCATAATCATCATCATCATCATCACCATCATCATCATCATCACCACCATCATCATCATCATCATCATCACCATAATCATCATCATCATCATCATCATCATCATCATCATCATCATCATCATCATCATCATCATCACCATAATCATCATCATCATCATCATCATCATCATCACCATCATCACCACCATCATCACCACCATCATCATCATCATCATCACCATAATCATCATCATCATCATCATCATCATCATCATAATCATCATCACCATCATCATCATCATCATCATCATCATCATCATCACCATAATCATCATCATCATCATCATCATCATCATCATCATCATCATCATCATCACCATCATCACCATCATCATCATCATCATCATCATCATCACCATAATCATCATCACCATCATCATCATCATCATCATCATCACCATAATCATCATCATCACATCATCATCATCATCATCATCATCATCACCATAATCATCATCATCATCATCACCATCATCACCATAATCATCATCATCGTCATCATCATCATCATCATCACCATCATCATTATCATCATCATCATCATCATCATCATCATCGTCATCATCATCATCATCATCACCATCATCATCATCATCATCATCGTCATCATCACCATCATCATCACCACCACCACCATCGCCATAATCATCATCATCATCATCACCATCATCATCATCATCATAATCATCATCATCATCATCATCACCACCATCATCATCATCATCATCATCATCATCATCATCATCATCATCATCATCATCATCATCACCACCACCACCACCACCACCACCCCCACCTCTACTGTCGTAGAATTTAAAAACACAAACGTCGTTTCTACATAACGTACCGATAACGAACAGCCCAAGCCGTTTCCCAAAGTGATTTCTGCTGCCATTTGATTGTCCACAGCTTTGGCGGAAGCCAATAACCTGAAAAGCCAGGGCATCACCATTCTCACTATTGGCATAGGGCCCAACGTGTACGAACCTGAGCTGGTGGGCATGGCGTCCAGTCCTGATGATGTCTTCAGGGCTGACAATTACGATGTGCTCACCTACATCGAAGGACAGGTGGCCCAGCGTACCTGCACAGGTAGTTTTATTCACTTTCTTCAGGTCAAGAAAACTTCAGGCCGTGAATAAAACAGTGGTCTAACTCCATTTTTCAAAAGCAATGTCAAAAACTGACGTAACTCGCTTTTTACAAATTTTTCAGGGGAAGCCACCAAAAAAAAGAAACATCAACTTTCTTTATCAGACTTGAAATTTAGGGTATTTCAAAAATATTATTTAGCCCTTAGTTTTTCAGAGTTTAAACCCCAACGTATAACATAACCTGCGGCTGTCAGGCGCTCCATATGTGTTATACCAAATATCTCAATTTTTTTTTTAAATGTCGAGTTATGGTAGTTTATCATGTGACCATCCCTTTGTGAGAAACTGGGATAATCGTATTTTTTGGTATTTTTGTATTTTATATGCTTCTTTGATCCCAGTTGGGAAATGTGCTGTAGTGTCATTGGAGCCCAGTTACAACTGGAGCAGACACGTCGTCGCCACCGGTCGGCAGTTTTTGGGGAATTGGGTTGTTTTGACTTTTTTGTTGTTGTTTTAAATTTTGCTCGGCAGCCCGACTTCCAACAGCCAAGATGTATCTTTAACGTGCGCAACGTGCACACGCCCCATCCGAATTTTTTGTCACATTCCGAGACTAGGTGCTGGATCCTACCTAACATAGGACAAAGGATAGGAAAACATGACAAAAATCTTAAAGTTCCAACACGCAGTCACCGACAGGGAGTCGGACCGGGTACGTTATGGTAGCCACACAAAGGCCGTCGAATTCGGTCACCGAGCCACTAGGCGATTTAGGTGAGAAGAATTGCACTACATAAACGGACCGAATCTAGGTGGGCTCTATGTGCAGTTGTTGAAATTATATAGTGCAATTCTTCTCATCTAAAGCGCCTAGTGGCTCGGTGACCGAATTCGGTGGCCTTTATGTGGCTATCCTTAGGCATGAACAGCGAAGACCTTACCTCTAGACCAATGTGCCCTCATAAGCACGTATGAGTATTTATATATAGATTCTTCCAGTCTTTCGTTGGATTAAAGGTGCTAGCCGGCCCGGGGAAGATAAATCCTGTTAATTTCCCTTGTACCAAGACCAGCTGCACAGCTAGATCTAGGTCATATCAATACACTTAGATTCGAAGCAAAGACTAACACTAGTAGAAATTTTCGTTACACCGCAATTCCTTGCAGAAGACACAGATGTGGTAAAAGTTGACTTCGGGCTTGTAATGTGACAAAAAGTGAGCGTAAAGCGCAATTTCCGGTCACACTTTTCGATTCATGTCAGAACAATTTCTTCTGTTCAGCTCAGTTGTGGCTCAGAATCAACGAAAGTATTAAAAATATAACGAACTTCAAGATCTACTAAAATATACCCACCCACGTCTTTACGTCTTTCTATGTGTAAAATGATTTTGTACAATTTAAGGCTCAGCGGCTAAAGAGACAGTAAAAAAGACTTTCATGATCACATTCATAATAAATTGACAGTCCCGGGAGTTTAGAAGCTAATTATTTCGTATTTTTGTCTGTTTTTCGCCTCTTACCAATCTTTTCAAATCAAAATTCTGTCAAATTTTGGAACTCAAGTTTCTGTGTAAAAAGAAACAATTACAGTGGAGCTCCAGCCGGCAACTATACGGATATCCGACGCGTATGTCGGAGGTTAAGTTTGCGCAAAGGGATGACATCATTCCTAGTCACTGTGCACACTGTGGTGCCTCGAGGTAAGACAGAAGGAGGGCAAGGTTTCGTCAAAAAAGTTCGACAAATTATGGTGCCCACTTGTTGTGTACCTTTCAAATTCTAAAGGCTTTATAGTAGATGACGTTACAGGCATTACTTCAGTTCTCCGCGTAAAAGGAAATAGTTTTGCCACTTTATTATCACAGCCTAATAAAACGTTGGCAACTCTCAGAATACACCGAAAACGCGTAAAAAGAAGTAACGATACCAAAAATACGGGGACATAGTACAATATTTTGAGTATTTTCTTGAAAGTACTTGTTTTTTCAAAAAATAGATTTACATACCGTGCTTTCAAGTGATATAAAATCGTTCCTACAGCATCATTTTTCTGCTTATAAACAATACAGTTCTGGAAGGGTAGCAAGTTTGTTTCACTTGTGAGGGGAAACGTATCACTATCATTAATATAAAGGACGATGGGATCCTTTGGTGGGCTGAATTTCCCCATCTCTTCAAGAAAGAACTGGAGCCAAATTCAAGCCATACACAGCTCCAGTCTTCCTAAAACCAAGTCCTGTGCCAGTCACCATCCAGGAGGACTTGATCAAACTCTCCAGGTTGTCACCAATAAGATCACAATCATGGCAGCTGACTCAGTTCAACCGTTGGGTCATTCCATTTGTACTGTTTATGAAAAAGACCGTCCCAGGAAAAAGCAAAACAAAAAAGCAGACCAAACCTCAAAGTCTGCAGAGTTTATTCAGTTACAATCATTGCTCAACTGGAACTTTATGGTTATCCAGTGCCAACACCAGAGGACCTGATGAGCCGACCTTGGCGCGATAATAGTTTCACCAAGATTGGTCTAACTGGTGCTTGTAAGCAGATCTGTATCCATACATAGACAGTCACTGTTTTTATTACATTTCTAGGATGCGGTATATAATTATGGACACCCTTCTTTAATAATAAGATAGTGTTACCCACTTTCAGTAACTTGATTAACCATCGAAGTAGGCCTACAATAATGTAGACCAGATTTAATCCGAGTTATTGATGGAGGGAGAGACCTGCCTCGGTATGTTTTTGTCTGAGAGAGCCCCCGTGTTTTAGATCTTTATTTTAGGTTGTTCTCTGCCCTTTGCACTTACACTTCGCTTTTCTAGTTTCTGTTTTTCTAGTTTTTGTTTCTATGTGTTTTTCGTGGTAGGGATTAGTTGTTGGTTTTTCTTAGAATTTTGCCCGGGCAGCGACCTTTGTCGGCCTGCGCTTCTCGATTTCAGTTGCCAAGGTATCTTGAAGGTGCGCATTGTGCACACGGGCCCTCCGAGTTTTTCGTCCTTATGCGAGGAGACTAGGTCCTCGATCCTACCTACCATAGGATCAGGGACAGGAATTTTCCCCAAAAAGAAAATTCCAACATGCCTGCACCGACCGGGCATCGAACCCGGTACCTTCGGCGTGAGAGGCGAGCACCTTGCCTACAGACCTGTCGTCCCGAATGTATCGTTCAGCAATAATCCAGGAATTACGTCTGATTGTTACGGGCTTAAAGAAACTGCTGATGCATTTGATAATCTGCGTGGTGTGGCTGTCTTCCATTGGCCTCAAAATGTCTCCGTTATGATGGCTGATTTCTTGAAACGGTTCAGATTTGATGTTGTTGATTACTTCTAATTGTACACCCATGGTGGACTTTTTGCACCTATCTGATAGTCCTCGTGTTTTCAGAATGCCAGAGAGCGCAGAGTCTGCCAGTCTGATATTCTTGAAGATGTAGTTTGATGCCAATAGTCCTCCTCTGTCTTTTCGCAGTCGAAGGGCAGCTTTGGGATCCTTTGGGAGATCAACATCTGATGCTCTAGTTGATACAGCAGCCAGGCACACTTCACAGTGAAGATGTTTTACAAGCTCTCTGTGTATGTAATAAGCAGTATAAAAGAGCCCATAATTGTGGTACACACTGGGTTGGCTGGTTAGATCCAGGAACTTTGTGATCTCAGAGGGGTGATAATTCACATCAGTTGCTGTTTTGTGTTATAATTTCACTTGACAATGGAATAGTATCAACATCATAGGGTGCACAGTGATTTGACGTAATTCCCGCTCTAGTCTAGGCATCCCAAATAATTATAAGGGCGCAAATGTTGTGTTAAATAACTTTTAGTTTGCAGTGGCTCATCAGGACAGCTTATGTTGTCAACCTTGGCTGACTAAGTGGCTGACTACGTTACTCGTTAAACCAGTGGTCATGTATTTATCCGAACTTATTCAGTTGCCTTTACGTAAACATGACAACATTCAGATTTCTGACACAGCTACCGTATACGTGGTAATGTTAACGATTCCATACTTGATTTGAAAAATGAAAAGAATTTAACTTTATGTCCACATTAAAAAAAAAAAAAAATTCCTGCTGGGGCAAATCGATAAAAAGCTGTATGCAAAGTTTCAACGAATTTCATCTGTCCGATTTAAAGATATTGCCATTTTAGTTTAGAGACGTTATATAATGTAGTTTAGTCACTTGCCTACTGCAGCCATCTTTGACCGGAAGGAAGACGTGTTGCTCACCGGAGTGCCCTCTCTAGTCTATCTATAGAATTCTGTGGATTAGTCTTTTATAATTCATGGTCATATTCTTAAGTTCCTTGTGACTGTCCACAAGCTCGGTAGCTCATAATAATAAAATTACAAAAAGAGCTATACAAAAAGACGAATGGATCTAGCTCGCAGCCGAACAGAACCTGAAATTCCAACGGCTTAAATTCCCAGTCACAGATGAAGGGCCGTTTATTTTTTTAGCTGCAGTTTGTCAGTTTATAATCCGGCACGGTGACATTCCATCCAATATCAATTACGTGTCATGGTGTCGTTTGTACACACACGTGTCAATTTGCACATCAGATTATCATGACACCAACAGCAGTAGTGTCATACCACACACGGAATGCTAGAACTAGTTAGTTATTGTGGTTACGGTGTTTGAGCATTGTTGTTGGTGTTGTGAGATACTGTAATCTGTTGTGGTTGCGTTTGGGTCTTTAAATTAGGTGGTTCGCTGCCCTTGGCATTTACACCTCACTTTTCTTGTTTTATTTTTCTCGTTGTGGTTGGGATCAGTTGTTTTATTTTTAGAATTTTGCCCGGGCAGCGGCCTTGTACGGCCTGCTCTTCACGATTTCCAACTGCCAGGGTATCTTAACGTGCGCAACGTGCACGCGGGCCCTCCAAATTCTTCGTCATTGTCCGAGAAGACTAGGTGCTCTATCCTACCTACCATAGGATCCGGACAGGAAAATATGAGAAAAATCCCAAAATTCCAACATGCCTGCACCGACCGGGATTCGAAGCCGGTACCTTCGGCATGAGAAGCGGGCACTTTGCCTCTGGACCAATTGACTGTGTCCTCCCCCTGTTGTGGTTGTCATCACGCTGTTAACGTCATTCATGTCGTCATTGCTTTTGGTTGTAAAAAATCGGGAATGAGCCGTTTTGCATTAAAAAAAATATAGCGCCATACTCGTGTAAGGAATAGTTTGTGTGTGCTGTGTAGACCGCTACTTTGTGTTACCCACAGACATTATGAAACAGAATATAAGAAAAAAGAAAGCTACAGATAAGTAGTAGGTATAAGAGATGAAGGGGATGAGGAGACTCTCCCGTTCCGTACATGATATGATAGCAAAAATATTATGAATTTTTACGGAAATAGCGAGGTGTTTCATTATTTAATAGATGAACATGGCAAATAATGCTAATATTGAACTTCACCGAAATGGAACATTGTGCAGTAGTTAGCGATTTATTAGCTTTTCGTGGTTCATATATGGAACGTCGTGGGAGGTGACTTTTTTTTATCCTTCTGCGGCGAAAAATGAACTGCTTTGAAAGTACCAAAAGCCATAAAAACGCTACAGTATTCGCCAGATAAACTCAAAACGGGAAATTTTTTGGCAAGATTATTTTCCACTCATTTTGCCCCAGATTTGCGGCACTTTTTGGCCACTGACCCGGTACTGGTTGACACTGCACGTTCTTGATAATCATGTGAACTATGTCATCGTTTCCTTCTTTATGCTTCAGGACTAGTCTGCTCAATGGAGACTGAATTATTATTCAACTGAAAATTTTATGAATTAAATATCAGCTGAAGTCATCCGTTCACAGTAACGTGTCAATATTTTCTTTTCTTCTGTAATCAAATAAATATTTCCGAGTGCGTGATTTAGTGTCCGGTTGATATCAATGGGAAGCTCACTTTGGTTAATAGAAATTTCTTGCAATGTTACTTACTTTTTATTAGTGCGTGCAATGTGGCAAATTTTTTAGGCAAAATGTGAATTTTTCGGCAAATTCCATGGCAAAATTCCTCAATTTTTATGACAAAAATTTGGCAAAAACTTAGTCCTAAAAATGGCAGACCTTCGGGGACAGAATATTGCATTATTTTACAAAGAGAAACAAAGATGCAGAGAGAAAGGAAAGAGAACGAGAAGTAAATAGATCGACAGGAAGAGAGAGAGAGAAAGGGAGACACAGAGACTGAGAGAGAGAAAAAGGGAGACACCGAGACTGAGCAAAAGATTGAAAGAGAGAGAGAGAGAGAGAGAGAGAGAGAGAGAGAGAGAGAGAGAGAGAGAGAGAGAGAGAGAGAGAGAGAGAGATAGACAGACAGACAGACAGATAGACACACAGACAGACGGACAGACAGACACAGACAGAGCCAGTATAAATGTGGATTTATTAAGATAGAAATGAAATCTTATATAAATTTGTATTTATTTCAGTGCCGTCAAGGAAGCGGCGATAAACCATAATGGTGAGTGAATGTCATATCTGTTTACTTTTGACAATGTCATGTGTCATCAAAAACCTGGTCATATTCACAAACCTCACAAAAGATACAAACCTTCTGATGGTGTTAGTGTCATTAAATTTCATAAACCTGAAAAAATTAATGTTACAAAAAAATTGGAGAATTTCTGTTAGTTTTCGTAATGTGCTATATGCAGTGTTCCTGTTCTTTCATCATCATAATCATCGTCGCTATCATCATTGTCATTGATCATCATCATCACCATCACCATCACCATCATCATCATCACCATCATCATCATCATCATCATCACCATCATCATCATCATAACCCTCTCCATCATTGGGCGCATATTCTTATATCACGTCCTGACAATAGCATCTGTCTTTACTATTACACTAGACAATCCTGTGACCTGTGAGGTCACCCGTTGAGAGAAAGGTAGTAGGGGGCCTACATCTGAAAACACCAATGCCAGCGATCGGCCACCCTTCCCTTTGAGAGAAATTCAGGCCCACTGAAGTTCAAACTATCAGTGCACTTTAAAGCGATGGGTCACCCTTCCCTTTGAGAGAAATGTAGGCCCACTGAATTTCAAACTATCAGTGCACTTTAAAGCGATGGGTCACCCTCCCCTTTGAGAGAAATGCAGGCTCATTGATTTTTAAAATATCAGTGCATTTTAAAGCGATGGGTCACCCTCCCCTTTGAGAGAAATGTAGGCCCATTGATTTTTAAAATATCAGTGCATTTTAAAGCGATGGGTCACCCTCCCCTTTGAGAGAAATGTAGGCCCATTGATTTTTAAAATATCAGTGCATTTTAAAGCGATGGGTCACCCTCCCCTTTGAGAGAAATGTAGGCCCATTGATTTTTAAAATATCAGTGCATTTTAAAGCGATGGGTCACCCTCCCCTTTGAGAGAAATGTAGGCCCATTGATTTTTAAAATATCAGTGCATTTTAAAGCGATGGGTCACCCTCCCCTTTGAGAGAAATGTAGGCCCATTGATTTTCAAAATATCAGTGCATTTTAAAGCGATAGGTCACCCTCCCCTTTGAGAGAAATGTAGGACTACTGATTTTCAAAATACAGTATCAGTGCATTTTAAAGCGATGGGTCATCCTTCCTTTTGAGAGAACTGTAGGCCTACAGATTTTCAAAACACCAGTGCATCTTTAAAACGATGGGCCATCCTTCCCTTTGAGAGAAATGTGTTGAATTTCGAAACACCAGTGCATTTTAAAGCGATGGGTCACTCACCTTTCCTCTTGGGGGAAATGTACTGAATTTTAAATCAACTGTGCATTTTGTGTTTGTGAAACGACATGCCATCCCCGGGGAGGAAAATCTTCAAAGGCAAGCGGCGGCACCAACCATTCACTCAAAACCGTACGACCAAATATCAGGAGACACTGGAAATTGATGGGCGAGAGGTCGACCGGCAGGCATAGGATTACGATTTCAGCTGTTTTCCTTATTACACGATACGATTAGTCGTAGGCACAGCCGAAGGCCAAATTTCGTCCGCCCAGCGTCCGGTCCATCTGAACGTGTAATAGAGCCATAACAGATAAACGGAATAGAAATTTTAGTGGGTCGTGATTTTAGTGAGCCAAAAAGTTAAGCAACCTTCACTAACTTTATTTTGTGAACTCTTGCCATTCAATTATTGACTTTTTTGCTTTTGTATAAAAGAAAATTTTGTTTAAGTCATTAAGCCCCATTTTTGGGGTGGGTAAAATGAAATTGAATGTGATTTCAGACTTACATAACAATAAATTGATTCCAATGAACGTGTTTGAATTAATTGAAAAATAAAGTTGTCAGTTCTGAGCATAACCCAGGGTTGCTTAACTTTTTGGCTCGAGTGTATGTCGCATTGCATTATGTATCTGTTTGTATTAATTTCACCACAATCATTTCCTTCAAACAGACTCAAGTAGTCAATGGCAGTAGTGAATGTCCAGCGAAGATGGAATTTCAACGTGAAGCTTTTAAGAAGAGAATGAAACCTGCCAACACTTGGATTTGATCTCTGCAGATTATATCTGTGAATAAAATTAACGATCTGCTATCTGAAATTTTTGTTCTTGTGTCTTATCCATTAGGGTGGCGTATTTGCGTGTAGCAAAGTTTTGTGTTTTTCTGTAGTAGGCCTAAAATACTAAAGGTTTCTACATTCAGTATAGCACAAACCATCATACTGCCTCTGTGGCAGTGATGGGCAGTGAATACGAAATGGGAGGCACTAACTGGCTCTCGTGGGAAGAATTTCAAATCGAGGGGGAGGAATTGGCGTGGCTTAGCCTTCCTTCAACTTAATCATAAGGGCATTAAACCAAATATACGTTGTAGTTTTATGATTCGTTGAAATAGCAAATACGTTTTTCATCTGATTGTAATTAGTGAAGAAATTAGTTAATTTAGTTTCAGAAATTGTTTCAATAATCATCACTGTAAAAACAATGGTGAAATATCTCCATGTATTAATTAGGTGACAATTCAAATTGAGGGAGGAATTGAGGAGACCTGGAATAGCAAGATGAAGATTGTGGCCTGGGACTCGGAGAGCCACTACCCCATGGTGATGTCTGTATAATTATATGACCTGTACTACTTCCAGTGTAATCGCTTACTTTTGAAGCCCCAACATTACCAACGCTACCATCGTAAAATTGTCAACACTACCATCCACAACATTACCATCCATTGTCGGAGGGACAATATAGCATGGAGGAGGACAATTGAACATGTGCCAGTGTCCCCCCTCCCTCCGGGGCATTCTGTCATGGCGGACCATTTAGCACATTACGCCGGGAAGACCGTAGGTTGCCCCTGTCTGATCGAAACAACATGTATCACCTTCTAGTACAACTCCTGTACCACTTCCAGTATTATAATCTAAACCATCACCTTCCAGTACAACTCCTGTACCACTTCCAGCATTATAATCTAAACCATCATATTGCAGTACAACTCCCTGTACCACTTCCAGCATTATACATGTAATCTAAACCATCACCTTCCAGTACAACTCCTGCACCACTTCAGCATTATTATCTCAACCATCATATTCCAGTACAACTCCCTGTACCACTTCCAGCATTATAATCTAAACCATCACCTTCCAGTACAACTCCCTGTACCTCTTCCAGCATTATACATGTAATCTAAACCATCACCTTCCAGTACAACTCCCTGTACCACTTCCAGCATTATAATCTAAACCATCAAATTCCAGTACAACTCCCTGTACCACTTCCAGCATTATAATCTAGGCCATCATATTGCAGTACAACTATCAGCATTATGGTAGTCTATTTTACACTTGAATGTTGTTGCTGAAACACTTCCACATCATACAAAACTACCAATACTAAGATTACTATGCACACATCATGTCCCACACACACAATCTCACCCTTTCTCACACACAAAACCAACACAGAAATCTACAAAACCCAAACTGGTCAAGTTTTTTTGTACATAAATTTTTTTTTATTATAAAATATGAGTAGTAAACAATTTCTTCTCGTTTAAAGTTTAAGGTAATTAAATTCATCTAAAATTTGCATACACTGTCTTATGTACACTTACATTTACATAAAAATAAAGATGGTTTATGGGGTAGTTGGTGATAAAACAATATAAAAGCTATAGTAATCATCAACAAGCAAACAAGCAAACCAAGAAACACACACACAAATGAAGCTGAAATTAAAGTACAAAAAAACCAACAACAACAAAAAGAACAAACAACTAATTCTTTGAATTTGTTCCTAGGCAGATCTGGTACATTTGACCGACTAAGAAAAGATCTAGAATGCCCATGGAAACGCTTCTTAACTTCTGGGCCTGTGTCAAAAAAGGTTTCTATTAGACAGACTTACCAACTTCCACAACACCAGATCAGGGGATAGTAGAGACAAACATTCAGAAAAATGAATGAAAATTCAGGGTCGGCAATGATGAACTCACCTATAATATCCGAAGCTTAATCAAATCAAGTAGAATTCAACTATGCATATGGTTTTTCTCCCCTATAATATTTCATCGCTTTCATGACAAAGGGGTGAATAGATGTACAGCTGCTGTTATCTATTCGCCCCTTCGTCATGAAATCGATGATTTACAAGGAGTGTTTGTTCTTGCTGCGTTCTTTTTACCTGTATTTAGCTTTTGTTTTCTTTTGTTCACCAAACTGGGAATATAAGACCAGTGCAAACAATACGGGAAAACTCCTGTTGTTTTCAGGAATCCTGAGGCAAATAAAAAATCTGCGATAATCCCGGATGTTCAAGGTTAGTTGGTTAGTCTGTTTTCACCCATGTCATGGGCTCCTCTTTGACTGTTTGCACAGAAACTGCTATTGACACATTTTGTCCTGAGAAGCTGAGGCGATTTCCAGTTCGTTCAAAGCCGTCAAACTACATATAACAAGGGGCTTACTTACAAACAAGCAGTGGCTTACAAAATGTATCTACAGAAATGTACACAAAATGTTGATTTTGACATGTAAAAACAAACACCAAAGGATGGATATTTATATATACTGTGGATGGAACAGGAACTGGTAGTTTGATCGGAGATGATAGAAAGAAGTGTGGCTTCATTACTTGTACATTCATTTAGACATTGTCAACTGTAAAAGGAACAGGGTCACAGCTGGCTGTGCTCCATACTCTCAATGTTAACGTTTTTATGTACAGCAAAATACTCTACCGGTACTGCAGAAAGTCATTGCAGTTTATAACTTTAACAATATTTTGTTCTTTCTGCTCTAAAATCAAGTGTCAAATGTCTTTGGTATTAAGCCATAGTGAAGACGCACTACAGCATGGAGGCTGACCACTATTAAGCAAAGTTGTAGAATAATATGGAAGATACCTGCAGGTTTTGTCAAATGTTGCCAAAAAAGACCCAACTCCAACCGCAAGTAATGATTTTTCAAAAGCATACAATATGTTTGTTTCCAAATCCAAGTCATTGATCCAAGCCATGGCTATGTCTTTGTATCCAAAAGTCTTGGAAAACAACAAGAACGACAAAAACAAAAAAACCATGATTCTAGCTGTAACAATATGTTACAGGACATGGCTTACTGTTTTTAGTGGGGATTATAAAGATATGCACAGAAAATGAAGATAGAGAGATAGAGAAAGAGATAGAAGCAGAGGAGGAAAGGGAGGAAGGGAGTGAAAGAAAGGCAGATGGAGGATTACAAAGGGACCATCAGTGGCAGTCACGAAAGTTGGGATACTCAAGGGATGGAGGAGGCCACAGGACACGGACAATGCAGGTAAATGAGTACATGTAAAATTATGATCAAGGCAATATTCGTTTATAATCCTAGCATCATTGGAGTGCATAGCTGTCTAACATCCATGGCAGGTCTAGGTGCAACATACTGATACAGCATGGCCACTACAGGTGAAAGGTCAGGTTCTCATCAGTGCAACAGTGCTGGATCACCCAAGCAGGAGTAATTCATGTATAAATGACACAGATTAAGAAAAGAGGGCGTGGCAAACATAATGATAAATTTGCATAAAATACACACACACTCATATGCCAACACACACAAATAAAGTTAGGTTTATTCAGCTCAATATCTTTTTTTTTGTTTTTGTTTATGCTCCTTTTGAGGGACCATCACATCTTATGGCAATTAAGCAACAGAACAGGTTACAAGTGAAATCAGGGCTAGTGGTGAGAGCATTGCTATTGCACAAAATATCACTCACATGACTGAAATATCTTGGATTCATTCACACATGCACCAAATCCTTCACACAGGGACTGCTGAGATTACAGATTTCACTCTCAAAGACTTGTATGCAAGAATTATTCACATCTTGCTGTCACTGAAGATTTCACAGAACACAAATACATCATGAAAGGGCCACTTTAGAATTCAAATCACATGACCTGGTTAAATGAAGTGTACGAATTTTTGCGGAAAAATAAATAAATAGGCCTCATTAACCCCTTAATTGCTGCCTGCTTTTCCCTCCTCTGTATGCTGAAAGTTAATAGCACACCTGTGCTATTGATTTTGGATGTGTGGGACATATGCCGCGGTTAAACGGTTTATGACCAACATTTTTTTTTGGATCTCCTGCTTTGATGACATGACACCTCCTCCCTGCTATTGACCTTCTACATTGGCTGTGCCCAAACAGAAATTTTATTGGAAGCCAAAGCCAAATTCCTGGCAGCTTTAACCCGAAGATGTACTCTTGCTCAGGTCAAACCGTTTATTTTCAACTGCTTATATTACCATAAATATGCCATACTTATTGTCTAAACTGCTTTCATGAATAAAGAACCCAAATAATATTCAGACACATATTTTGTAAAACATGGGAGGAGAGAGCTACACTGATGCAATCTGACGGACATGTGAAAGGATTTTCTAAGTACATTGGCATAATTCCATGGAAAAAAATCTTCTTAAATTACAGCCCCGTCTTTTTTTTTTTCAGCTTTAAAGGGGATCAGAGTTATCAAAAACAATTTGCGTCATGCATTTGAAGTATGTCTGTCAAGACCATATGCTAGGCTGCCCAGCAATTTCCTGATGTTTCAGCATGCAGTTTAAATTATAACATTAGAACTACAAATTTTCTTGCACTGGCAAACTGTGAATGTTTACAAACCTCAACTGAAGAAACAGAAGTTCGTACACTGTTTACTTTCCCCTTATAAACAACTGCTATAAATGTATGAAAAAGTAAAAATTTCACCCCTCTGATTCATTCCAGAGGCATGCTTTTGTATATTTAAAGATATGTTTCTAAATTATCTTCCGATCAACGAAGATCGGATATATGAATGTCTGGTAACTCTTTTAATGTCAACTTGTAAACTGTATTTGTATTTGTATAACTCTTTAATCCCATTTGGGAAATTTGCCTTTGTGCCATTGCAGCCCAGTTACAACTGGAGCAGGCATGTCGTCGCCACAGTGCATCGCCGGTCGGTGGTTCTTGGGGGGGTCGGGTCGAGAGGGAGGGGGAGGGAATGGTAGGGATGAATTTTATTTAATTTTGCCCGGGCAGCGGCCTATTAGGCCTGCTCTTTACGATTTCCAACTGTCAAAGCATCTTTAACGTGCACACGGGCCCTCCGAATTTTTTCGTCCTTATCCGAGAAGATTAGGTACTCGATCCTATCCCTCAATAGGATCAGGGACACGAAAATATGAGAACAATCCCAAACTTCCAACATGCCTGTACTGGCCGGGTCATCACATTGTCTGCCATAAAATATAGTTATGTGGGGCTAATTTTTCAGTATCATCAGCTGACAAAAGGACGGACTGACAAACCCATCAAGGCGCTGTGTTTGGGTATCATCCTGGCATTCATAAAATCAGAATCCTGATTCTGCCAGGCCTTTCTGGCAGTGTTACAAGACACAACTGACTTTCCTTTGGGATTTTAGCAACACTCTCTATCTATTTTCATTTCTTTCTTTATATCACTTGCCATGCGGAAGTTGTTTGTGGCCTTTTCGGTACAGGTGACAGAAAATCTCAAGCATGATGTGGAAGATGAGAGAACATATCATTGTTGATCTCATGCTTTCAAATAGCCAAACAGTGTTATTCCTTAGGGAGGAAAAAGAAAAACAACCCCCCCCCCCCCCCCCACCAAAAGGTGGTCCTAACTGACAAAAAAAAAAACTGTTCCAAAATAATGCCTCTTTAGAAACCTTGTGAGGAATTGTATTCAATAATCATGTGTAATTAAAGACATTCAAGCCAAGGATCTATAGTTACAGTAAACTGGCCTCTGATTGTAAAGACAGTGATTTTACTGGTGACTGCTGGCATAATTTTCTACATCACAAAACCCAAGGTGGGCTGTAAGACCATAGATCATTACAGTCATAATGCCAGTATCTTATCTCTGCCCAAAAAACATCTTCTACATTATGCAAATACGGTGAAATAAATAAATTAATGGTTCAATCTAAAATACAAATGCCCTTTTATTTCTACTTACTGTTGTATATGACACAAACTCTTAACACTTTTCAATCATGCTAAGGAAACACTTAAATAATTAAGTCTTCAAATTCTCACAGCAAAGAACTGCTCAGAATCACATTGCTCTTGTTTAAGTCTAGAGCGAAAAAAAATATCAGACATTCTGGCAGGTGAGAAAAAAAAACCCAAACAAACAAAGAAAAAAAAAAAAAGACAAGCTGATGGATCACAGTCACACCGATGTCATTTACCTTAATCAAAAATTCTCCTTCCCAACACAGTAACTGTACCACAGGAATTCCATTGTGATTGTTGAACCTTGTCAAGAATTAACTTATCATATTTAAAAATCTTTAGCCAAATAATTTGTACTGTTTTCTCTTACAAATGACACAACTGTTGAAAAACACCATAAAAATAGGCCCATACACGCGGGCTGGCAAGGGAAACAACTTCCAGCTTGGAGATTACTGCGTGTAATACAAGAGTTGAGTCCCCTTAACAAAAACGAATGCCCCTCTTTCGATTCCACCATTCATGTGTACAAAGGCATAAGAGTGCAGATCTACAACAGTGGTCACTGCCTCATGCCCCTTTCCACTGTGACACACGATTTTCTCTTTTGCTTCACATTCAAATTTCACTGTTACTTTTCAACTACAGGAACTGTTTAGGAATGGTTAACACAAAGCACTGAAGTTTTATGTGGACTGTAAGCAAGATTTTCATAACCATTTTACATTTTGTTCTACCAGTTGCAATTTACAATATATGTGTTGCAGTCAGGATGGAACACGAAAGCAAAATCAGTGACCAAGTTTCCTGGAAAAATCGGGTGTTTAAATCTCAGCTGCTGTTCATGAATTTCCCATTGATCGCTGAAAAAAAAAAGTGTTTTCTGGACATGCTACTACTGTAGGGACATACATGCATAAAATCACAGTTGTATTCCATTTTATGCATCACTAAATACACCACCAGCTGTGTCTTTCCCATCCATTAATAATGAAAGTCCTTGTGTTAAGTAAGTACACACTTGATATATTTTGTGGTTCTTTTTGTGGCAATAGAATAATTTCTACTGTTATCTCACAGATTTGTTATCATTTCTTGCAAAATGTGAGTGGATCTGACGAACTCTGGCTTATAGTGAAAGACCAAATTCTTAAGAGAAACTCCTCCAAAGGAAGAAAAATTTTCTATGGATATTGAAATTTGCCTATAATATGAATGATTAGCCATTTTTCTGCATTCAGTCGAAACATTTTGCTTGAAACTTTGTTAGAATATTTTATGTCTATTTTTATAACATGGTATAAAAAAGTTCACCTTTAGTGGGCTTTAGCCCAGTTTTGTCAGATCTACCCACACATTCTACACAAAAACAAGGACAGGAAGAAAAGGCATAATATTTCAGTTTACATGTTAAGACAAAAAGTACCACACATTGCTTGATCAGTCAGGCTTCTCCGCCACAATACAGTTCTCACGTGAAAGTATTCGCCAGACGGCAGAGAGTAGTAGTAGTTGGAATTATGGGACAGTAAACAGAAGGCAACGTAAATCTCACATCAGGTATCCAGGCACTTGATTTAAAACATCATTGTGGACTTCACCAAACACAGAAAGTTCAGGTTTAAAGAAATAAAAAAAAATAAAAATAAAAATGCACAAAATAAAATATAAACAAGATGCGTGAATATTAAGACGTTGTTCTAATTTTATGGTAAATCAAATGTTAAACAGGAATTCCAGAGAGATATTATGGTTCATAATAGAGAAAGTAGAGTAATATGCTGAGCAATGTTACAGTACCAGGATCACACTTTCACAGGCCACAAATTTGAATGCACTCATTTTCATAAATTATTGTGGTTCTAATGACCTATTCACGTATCATTATAAATGTTCTGTCTGAAAAATTAATACTTCTCTCAAATCTGTCGGCATGACTTTTGGCAACAGATAAAAATTTTGCTTTTAGTGAGAAACAAACAAAAAAACCAAAACACAAATTCAGGTAATTTCAATAAAATCTCTGACAAAATTGCCCAGAAGAGCAAGAAAAAAAGCTGAGAAATTGCAGTATCTCAGGGATACAGAACTTTCCCTAAATAAAGGAAATTAGGCCCAAAAATGTTTAATTCTTTACTCAGGAATATCTAGTACTGAGTTAAAACTTCTTATAAATAATCATCCCTTTACCGTTTGTATTTTCAAATAATTAGTGATGAAATCAATTTTCGTTTATAACATTGCTGGACAGGTATAGAAATTGACAGAACACAGTGTCTTGTTGCAAGAAGTGCATGTAAAGGGCAGAGAGAAAGCAGGATAGTGGCAGCATAAACCTGCTGCCTTCATTATCTGTCACACTGACTGCAAAGGTTTGAACATCACAATGGCAGCTCCTGCATAAAAAATTTCTCTTCTCAAATATCAAAATGTAGATATAAATTTCAAAATGAACATCAGTACATCAAAGATTGGCAGGAACAATAAATTAAGGCGCTTTCATAGTGGAGAGATATAAGAGAATAAGTCTTGAACTTGGGGGGACGGAGTGACAGATGAGATGAGAAAGATAGAAAAGATGAGTGTAAGGGAGGAAAAAAAGAAGAAAAAAATTTTTTTGTAGTTTTGTTTCAAGTCTCCAAGTGTGGTACATATGGCACATGGATGTAGATAAAAATCTTGATACGGAATAGAATCAAAATGTTGTGCATAGTTTAAAAAAAACAACAAAAAAAAACGGCTGTGTGGTAATCTCCATGTAAGAATGTTTCTCCTTCAGAACGACTGAGCGTCTCTTTTGTGCTCACTTCACTATTCAAACAAGCAAAGAAATTCCTTTTTCAAATTGCTCACCACTATCTCACTCAGTGTCTTCCACAAATTGAGACTTCTATTACTCAATTCATTGTGAACTACCGGTACCTTTTTGTATTGTAAGACCTTTAAAAAGTCCAGGATTAATACCCACAGATTTTAGTTTTTCTCCCCAAGCGTGAGGCGTTTAGAAAACACATAGTGTGTCTCTTTTCTGAAAGTTTGAAAAGCTATTGTATTTTATATCACTTTAAAAATAAGGTGAGCAAATATTTCCTTGCTTGAAAACACAACAACACAAACAATAAATACTTTACTGTCCTACTAAAAAGAGATGCGAAGACTGAAGATGAACGATGAATAGTGATAATCATGAGCTTATATTCTCTTAAACACATATTACCTCTCAGAGAAAATAACCCTATTTGATTAATGAAATCCAATATCTTCATTCATGCATCACAACTCAAATCAAATTTTATCACACATTTCTTCAATTTCTAACCCCCGCCAGTCATCACTTCCAATTTCACATGAAAGCATATCCACATAAACATAATTAGCAGGTGTGTTTTGTGTTTTTCTAAGATTCTACTGTAATTTACAACTACATGGGACCAGCTTGAATTCTAGTCACACAATAAAACATATGAACAAAACCAGTGGTGACTATGGTTGTAAAGCGTATGTCAAATGGTGAATGATGATTATACATAGACATATATGTTAGATACATACAACAGGACTTACAACAAATTGTTCTTTGCAGAATATTATAAGGTTTTGGCATTAAGACAACAAATTTAATCCTAATGTCTGTCTCATGCTGGTATCTCCAGCTGTGGCTGCAAGTAGATCACATTCCATCTCTTGTTTGAATGGATCATACGTTCAAGCCCATTTTGCACGGCAGTGTAATTCTGCAGCTTGACTTCAAACTGCTACATTAAGTCACAAAGTACACGTAGAAATGATGATTGCCATTCAGCTTGAACAGATCTAGTTTCAGATTTATAAAACCTTCAACAACCAATCAGATTCCTTGAATCTTCAACAACCAATGAAGTTCTTACAGTTCTTCAAACCACTCAGTTGGCTCAAATCTATCAACAACCAAGAAGATTTTTTCAGAAATCTCCAACAAAATTAATATAAAAAAAACAACAACAACAGATCTATCATCAGGCTGCTATCATGTCTTGCACTGGGCCCACTTGGGCAGGATTCGACGCCTTGCATTCGTGAACCAGTAGTTTATTTGATTGATAGATAGCCCAGTCTGTTTGATCAACATGGCCTTCTCGTCATCGTTAGGGTAAGGGTTGTCTTTGTGGTTCCTCAGCCATTCCATCATCATGGCCACAGCCTGGAGAAAAATAACACTGATTAACCATAACTATAACCATAACCATTGTGCAATACAAAACCAAAGCACCATCATCAGCATTCCCTTCCATGGTGTAAATTGCTTGAAACGACATGTAAGTACTGCAGATTTGATGCTACGGCCATCACATGATAAATACACAAAAGCCATCATCATCATTCTTCTAGACTGGTAGACCAGAGAATGGACCTCTGAATTACAGCATGACTGTAGATCCAGTGTTTTCCTGTCTTCTTTCAACACCAATTAATGGTTACAGGGAATGCTGAATCAGTATCGTCATAAACTCAAAGTGAGGGATCAATTTTCACTTTAACCAATCGACACAATACTTATATTCCTTGTTCGGCCAGCACTTCAAACAATGCCAACTTTTTCAACGCGCTGTAAAAAAAAAGTGCAATTCACTGTTACAGCCGTGTTAACATTCAGGAATCAGGTATCTTTTGGCCGGCTGGGTTGTGTGTGTTTCTCTTTTCATAGATTTGTACAGAATGTTTCTTTCTTCAATCAACCCAAAATTAAACCTCGGTCCACATAAAATAATTATGCTCTCTAGTTCGGAACAGAATCAGGCAAGTCGTTAGGCCCTTCGAAGACCTGTTGACCTTGGTCAAGAGACGCAAGCTCAAATGGTATGGCCATGTCATGAGATCATCAGGGCTTGCCCAGACCTTCCTGCAGGGCACAATGCAAGGAGGGAGAAGGAGAGGCAGACAGAGGAAGAGATGGGAGGACAATATCCCAGAATGGACGAGCTTGAGGTTGAGTGATACAATCAGGAGGTCAGAAAGCCGAGAGGATTGGAGGATGCTGGTTGCCAGATCACCTGTGGCGTCCCAAACGGTCCACAAGACTACGGGATAGAGAGAGAGATATATTCTGTCTACATGTGTAAATTCCCGTGTGTAAGCTTCATAGAGAATGAATTGCGAAGATTCATAGTAGGAAACAGGTCATTCTGCTTTTTTACAGGGCAACCATATCATAAACAACCACAAGAACAGGTGACACTTTATTCCGGGTCGGCTAAAATATCCTAAGTGTTTTAAAAACACCAACAAAAGAATGGTCATGATGCTTTTTCTGGTGCAGCCAGTCATAGGATATATTATTATATGAAAAACTGATTAGGGGGACTGGAGGTAGCTGGATCATCTCCAAAGAATCTACACATTATTTGCTCACCTCTTTTGGTAGACTTGGGTGTTTCTTTGATTCTGTTTTGTTTGCTTGTGGGCTGGCAGCTGCCAAAGCAGTCTCTCCCAACATGTCCGGACCATCCTTCATGGGTCGATAGGGACCCACATGTATGTAATTACCCTGTAACAGACAAGTACAACATTGCCTCATGTATTAGATTCCCATTTTCACCACAACTCTCATCAACAATCCTGGCAATAGCTTGACAAAAGTGGACATATATTTCAGAAAGAAAAAACTAAAACCAAAACTAACACCAAACATACAAGTAGCCTTTCAGAAAAATGGAGTACAATCCCAATTGCAAATCGCCCTATATGAAATTGTTGTGAACATCCTGCGGTGAACCAGATCAACATATACTGGAATAAAGATGGAATATTTAGGTTTAAAAAAAATATTTAAAAACCAGAAGACTAATATCCTCATGACACTAACCCTACATATAACTTTTTAAAAATAAAAAAAAGGCACCATGCCAATAAGATCAGCCACCACTAAAACCAGTGTTGGCAAGAAGAACGACAAATATACATCAATCAAAGGAAACCTACATTAATTTCAAAGCTGAGATAAAATTTCAACACAAGATAACAACCGTGGTCTTCACTGAATACAAAGGTCTCTCATCTTAATCCCCACCTTGTGGTGTTTTTAAATTGAGAATATCATTGGTAAGATCTTGACAAAATTCTATAATTCACACAGACAGTATGCTAGTTTGGATAACAGAGACCTGATACTGCATGAACCAGCAGGCAATATCACTTTACCATCCCTCGCCCACAGCAGGAATCCTATACATAAAACTATTGTGATATATCATTTTACAGGTTACTGGGTTTGATGAAGTGTTGCCAAAGTAAGCATTACAGAGAAATCTGTGTGAGTGCAAATAGCTCATTTATCAAAATAGCAACTTTGATATGTATCAATCCAGCCTCTCCCTCCAGTTTTCATTATCAAATCATTACTGATGCATTTCATGAACAACCCAAAACAACTTTTTTGTTTGTTTTTTGCTCTTTGCTCAGGACAGATTTTGATCACCCAGATCAGTGATTAATTATAATTGCAAATTCTCACCAGATTTCACGTTCACGACTGATACATTACTACCTCCGTTCCTGTTTGTTCTATCTCCATTTTCTCAAACGCTGGAGATCTTTTAGTATGTATAAGGGATACAACAAACGCACACATAAACACTTGTTTAAACTGCGTTGCGGCACATATCAAGCTGTTCCGATTTATTCTAACTCCTCATTATAATCACTAAAGCTGCAAGTTTTTTAGCATCAAATTTCTCAGTTGTGGAGTTAAAACAAACGAACTAAGATTATGACAAAACAACAAAAAATCTACATTTACAGGGATCCTACCAGTGGAAACCATGTTGTAACCAAATGTAAATACACAGGTTGAACAAACAAGAAGCCTTACCTCGTGGTAAACACCCATTGGATGCCCAAGCCCCATTGTACCAACACCATTAGGCACAGGTCGTCCCTGCTGAAAAGAGAAAAAAAAAAAAAAAACAGCAAAAATTAGCCCTGAGCATTTTAAACAGTTATCCCAGAGTGGGTATGAGTCTGGACAAAGTAATGGTCAGTTAGCTGGGAAAAGGCAATTTGAGAATATAACAAAATGGATGGAGACCCTATCAGAAAGGGGATATTTCAACATATACCAGCAGCACCACCCACAAATCCGGGGGGAAAAAAAATGTTAAAATCCTGAAGTATGTAAGTAACAGTTCATAGTCTCTATTTCACAGAAATGAATCATAGTGAAGTTATCAGAATGGATAGCTGTGTTGAACATTGTACTGAATGGATTTATTTAAATACAGGAAAATGAGAGAAAATTTATTTATGCATTTATTTTTGTTCATTCTGATGTTTTTACACCCGAGGAGAACTCCTGGGCTATTCTGGGGCTAATCCATTTTTTCTGGGGCATTTCCTCAAATTTTAAAATTCCAGTGGCCCTTGGAATTCCAGAGTTACGTGGAAAACCCGAAACTATCGTGGCTATTCCATCATTTATTTTTCTGTACGAATTAAGTTCTTCTCTTGGTGTACCTGTGGCCTATAAAAAGATGAGCAGACAGCTCAAATCCCCTCATACAAAATGTTATCCCTCCTTTCCATGGGATCAATTTAAGGGAAACCACTCCGCCCCTCTTGTTTATCCCTCGAGGATAAATGATAGTTATCTCCCGTAACCTATTCCCTTGACAACGGGCCCCGACGCCGCGGGGATCAGCGCGCGAAGAGCGAATGATGAAGTGAGAGAGATTACGATTGTTGGGTTAATCAATTTATCGTTTGCAGCGTGAATGGAGGCCGGCAATCGCTAAACAAAGCCATGTGTAATGAGAGGGGTCTGCTGCAGCGGGCCATGGCGCGGTCTCATTGATTGCGGGAGATGAACCGAAGCGGGCCCACACAATAGCAACCAGACTGCTTGTTCAAGTCAGTCGTGCATACCATCTATACAGTCTCTAAACATGACCCGTAAAGAGGGGCGGTGGTGACGGCCAAAAACATTCAGGTATTTCAAATGTCGTCTGAGTAAACGAGGCAGGAGCAGGGGGGGGGGGGGGGGGAGGGAGGAGGAGAAAGAAAGAAAAGTCGGGGGTGGGGAAGAAAGTAAAGGCTGTTCATAATGGAAGTATAATTACACGGATGTATTGTCAGCGAACGTACAGTCCTCGCGGGGGTGGGAAAATACGACAAAAAAGGGAGTGCAAGAAGAGAAAATAGGCCAGCAAAGTGTGGTGCACAGTGTGGTGCTGTTAATGTGAAGTGAATTTGTTGTAATTTACAGCAATCTGATGAATTACACGAGTGTGTGACAAAGGCTGGCAAAGTAAAAAAAAACAAAAAAACAAACAACAGTAGGCCTGACTCCACTGCAGCGATGTCGATTTTGTTGAATTCACAATCATAACCTGAACCCCAAACAACATACGGAAGTGCCAAACGTACCCAGTCCTTTGAAGTTTAAACAACCCCGTCAAAATTCAGGGGTTTATTTTATTCATTATTCTTGTTAGTAAATTCGTACAGCAGTCCTACATTCATTTCATCTCCTTATTCTATACTGCTGCACTCTTAAATCTGACCGTCGTTATTCTTTTTAATCACCACCTCCCCGAGTGCAAGAGGAATTTCAGTGTAGCTTTCGAATGCTTGCACGCCCTTTACACACAGTACTGCCCCGTATTATGTTATTAAAGCAAGTAACAATGCAATCCGATGTACACGGGGTATTTGTTTTCTTTAGCGTGAATCGGAGACCCTAACGTAATCAGCCATTATTTTACCACAAATCCACACTCACACAAAAGTAATTATAAATTAACTGTGGAGTTTGCACGGTCTTTAATTCCTGTGCTTATTCTGTGTATAGAGCATTCTTGAAGTAGGAGAGATTGGCTAGCTTTTGTCTGACTTCTCTTTGCTGAAAGCCTGGATCCGTGGATACGCAAAGTTGTGTTTGTAACGGACTAGGAATTTGAAACCTTTCACCGGCGACTCTGCGAAAGTTGGGCTAACTCGTAGGGCTCCAAAACCTCGACAGATCTGGCGACTGATCGATGAATCTGGCTCAATACTCGATAGGTAAATCTATCTTCACATATTTACTGTCTGAGACGCTTTCAGGTTGAAATTTCTTTGTTCTGAATTTCTGTGTCAGAGGGCTTACTCTCTTTGACTGATTCTAGTATCATGTAGGTATGAGATTTGATCACATAATCTGGGGCCTTGCGACTGGCTAGCAGACATTTGGCCAACAGTGAGGAAAATGTTACGAACAAAGAAAAGCCAGTTGCAATGTCCCTTTACAAGTTTACTTGGTATATTATAGCAAGATACCAGAACATGGATTTATATGCTTCATGGCTTGTCTCTAAAGAATATTAATCACTGCTGCTAACACTACGAGTTTGCAGCATTTCATTAACGGATGGAAATAACTTTAGCCCACATAATTTCGACTGACCACTTGGAATAGCCGTCCACTGGCCATTCCTATCTGACCCTCCCCCATGGTCAATGGCGTTACTCAATGGCGTCGAGCGTCTCACAGGTCCCTGGCTAATTTTAGATTTAGGAAATTCCAAGATTCCACGGCGGTGTGTGTTTGCACCAACAAACTCGAGATCTCCCCTCTGTTGGCTGGGCGGGATAACACATCCAAGTGTGAAATAGTCCAAAAGTAACTCGGTCAGGTCAGGGTGATTATGAACGTGGGCGTTAAGGGTGGCACTAGCCTGGGCCAAAGGCAACGATGGCACACATGGAATGGCTTTCCCTGTTCAGAACCCAATCAAATGATTAAAAAAAAAAACATTTAAAAAAAAATGTATTTCTCACCGCGCAGGCCGTGCCAATAATAGAAAGTGGTGAAAATTACCAATTAGCCCACGACATGATAATGGGACAACAACGTATGTGTGATTTAAAAACAACAACAACAACAACTATTAGGGTACAAAATATTTTTGATGCAATGTACAGGGTGCCGCACGAAAAAAAAAAAGAATAAACTAGAATTTCAATATTTTATATTATTATTATGAAATGAGAGAGAGATAGAGAGAGAGAGAGAGAGAGAGAGAGAGAGAGAGAGAGAGAGAGAGAGAGAGAGAGAGAGAGAGAGAGAGAGAGAGAGAGAGATTCATCAACAACACTTAAAGATGTCTGCACTAACCAACTCTGGGTTGTTTTAGAGATTTACCGTACTGAAATTAGTAACTCGGTGGCTAACGGGGAGAAAACTGTGTCTAAATTCTGTCAAAAGCGTTCTTTTTTTTTAACTCTATGCCCTTCTTTCCTCCTATAGAGAGTTCCCACAGCGAAAGTATCATGAGTAAGTGAACGTGCATTGTTCAGGTGCTTATGCCTGCACCGCTTCTAATAACAAAATGGTATAGATCTATATCCCAACTTCCTCTCCGTCGTTCCTTGCCACTACTTCATCTACACACCGCACAGGGGGGCCAGTGCTCTACACCGGGAGTCTAGTATCATCCATCTACCTCTGACCTACTCTAGGACAATGCCACGTTTCACGTTTCCGCTGTTGATCGTTCACAAAGTAATTGCTCGATGCTTACTGAATTTTAAATTGTCATCCTTTACACCCTTTTTTTCCCCCTCACTGTTTTGTGTATAGAAAAAACGTTATTCTAAATAAACTACTCGTTAATATTCATTCTTTGGGATGTCATCTTTAGGTACCCGTTCGTGAATGGTGCACAACTAATTGTGCAAAAAAATAAAAATGATTATAAATCTGGGGGAAAAAAACACCAAAAAAATACCCCCGCTTCTTTCAAAAATGAAATTCCATACTTTTCTTTACCATTTTGAAACTAACTCTGTTCAAAATTTTACAAAAATCGAAGATCTCCTGCATTAATGGGTTAAAAGATCATTAACTTTTTTTTTTGTTTTTTGTTTTTTGAAAATGGGAGGGGAGGGGGTGGGGAATTTAGAATCGCTCCAACTTCAGTGACTTCTGGGCCCAATCTGATTTTATGGCACGGGCCAACAGAGAACTAAGTGTGTGGTGACCCTTGCTGTATTATTTTGCACGCCTAGAATTTAGGATCCGGGCTCCAAAAGGCGGCAGGTTCCATTTCTTCCGCCCTGTGCTCTTTCTGCTTTAGCAACTGCTGGACCGAGTTTATGATATATAAAAAAACAGCAAGGAAAACAAATTCACTGCTGCGAGGAAGAAATGCCCAGACCTGAAAAAATTACATGTGAAAGATAGTTCTTTTTGCTACTATGTCTATTCCTTTGACATGAAAGCGAAGTATCGTAATTTTGTAATAAATGAAAGCAGGCCTAAAAATATTGAATAATGCTTTCTCCTCAACAATGATACCCTCCCTCCTGCCTTTGTTTTGTTTCGACTTTAAACTTCCGGTTGCGTTTCAAAGTTTCAAGGCATGAGTTTCTGTGCCGTCTGCCTTATGCACGGGCCATGCGGGTGTTACTGTGCCAGTTGTGAGTTGTTTTCTACCTAGATCTACATAATCTGTGTGCCGATTGTGCGTGTTGTTTTCTAGACAAAGATATTTCTCCCGGGAAAGGGCCGGGTAACTCAGCTAGTGATATAAATGTAAAACGCAAACTGGATAGAAACAGGCTGTGGGTCTAAAATGAATCTTGACAAAGCCATTGTGTGGCTATTGTATACATATACATTCAGCGAGTGTACTGGGGGCGGAGTAGGTTAAGCCCAAGCAAATATCGCGTCTGTTGACGTTGACTGGGGACAAAAGCTACCACTTGTGCGGAGACGGACGCCGGGACTGGCCAGACATGAAATCCCCCAACATTAGAAGCTCTGGTGTTTGCATGCGACAAATACGGAGATCCCTGAACAAATCTACAGGTTTGTAGTGCAATATCATCGTATCGAAGGTGAGAGGGGTGCGGGACAGGTGAATTCAAAACTGTTGATGGCTGGGGGGGAGTGAGAGATGCACAGAAAAGAGTGTTGGGTCAGACAAGACACCATAACGAAGAATGTGTGCCGCGCCGCCCCCCCCCCCCCAAAGGAGGTGGGGGCGGGAGAAGCAGGAAGGAAGGAGGAAAGAAGTGAAGGGTCGAAGGAAGGAAGGAAAGACAGACAGACAGAGGATATTTCAAGAATTTGAATGATCAGCCAGGTAAAACATCACCAGACTGTAGGGATTTCCGAGTCTTTCGTGGCTATTCCAACAATCATGAATATACCGTTATCACCACCCGTCCGACATGCTCACCCCAAAGCTGGGAGGTTTTTGGTGCTCACTGGTGCACACTGAGTACTAGCTACTTTGAAATTATGTTTGGTAAAAACACCTAATTTGGCACTTCCAATATGTCCACGCCACACTGACGATTTATTTATCAACAAAAGACAAGTGACATCAGCTGGAAAACTATAAACGCGTTAACATATTAATATCTCTCTATTATATACAAGCTGCACTCCTTTGCAGTTCAAAATTGCCGTTTTATAACAGTCAGATCTTTATCTACAACAATGGCATAACAGTAGGAAATACTACAGTCTATCGCCTTTCGTTCGTATCTGCACAGCCTGTATTATTTCCAATTGCGTTTTCTATTGATCCTTCGACTGTATCATGAGAATAATCACTATAATAAGTCTGGCTACTGCATAGCTTATTTGGTGTGTGCGGTATCGTGAGGATCTACATAAACTTGCTGTACCAACAAGTGTATTATTATTTTTCCAGTGGCTGAATTTATTTAGATTGCATCACTGAGAGCTCTTCATAACTGAAATGCAGATGTGCTCTACTTTAGATGGCAACATGCAGATAACTCTCAACAGAAATATCACCAGGTGAATACAATCATGCACTGCGCTGTACTCTAATTCCTGGGCACTGTAGTAACTACATACCATATTCCAGCAAACCGGGTTTTCTGGCCAGGTGGCCATTTTAGTACTAAAATCTTATTCTGGCCAAGTAAACAAATCGAAACTTGACCGAATGACAGGACACTTTTAACTGAATTATTTTCAGCATAAGAAAATTTTTGGAGCTGAATTTCACCCCAAACCAAGCATTAACCCTTACCCTCGACCAAATCCTAAAAATCTTCCAAATGCAGAGCATCACAGTCCGTGAGTCAACCGGCCTGGCACAGGTCTGATGGCGGGTATAAAATGTAGAAAATATGGTCAAAATTTCCCAGCCTCCCAGGTTAATAATTAATCACCCCGGACTGGGCTATTTCTGCATTTTACTGATGGCAATGAGTCACATCGTCCATCCAGCATAGTTTACCAGGCTCCACAAATCTACGCTTTATTTTCGTGTAGACTTCAGTTAAACTCAAATCTGAATGAGATGAATAAAGCTTGCAGGTCACCAACTGAACTATGTACGAACATGTGCATTCACGTATTAAGCGACCAAGCTGAGTTTACAGAGTCCAGTATATGCATGTAAAAGTAATTAACTTACTGGTATGAAATCCTCCTTTTAGGGGTAACCATCTGACTTTTGTTTCCATATACTCACAATGCATGACATTTATGTTAAATAACTAGTCTCGGACTGTGAGTAACGCCAAGCTCTTGTGTGGACAAGGGGCTTGGGTAATGTAATAATTATTTACAAATTGCAGCCAGTGCCTTGTTAGAACAAAGATTTGAGGTCTTTATTTTAGGAGGTTCGCTGCCCTTGGCATTTACACCTCACTTTACTTGTTTTATTATTTCTTGTTCTGGCGGGGGGGGGGGGGGGGGGGGGGGGGAGGGGGGAAGAAGATGATATGGATAAATTTTTAATCTATTAATTTCAATTTTGCCCGGGCAGCGGCCTTTCGGCCTGCTCTTTACGATTTCCAACTGCCAAGGTATCTTTAACGTGCGCAACGTGCACACGGGCCCTCCGAATTTTTTCGTCCTTATCCGAGAAGACTAGGTACTCGATCCTACCCCCCAATAGGACCAAGGACTTGAAAATATGAGAAAAATCCAATTTCCAAGAACTACTCGATCCTACCCCCCAATACGACCAGGGACTTGAAAATATGAGAAAAATCCACTTTCCAACATGCCTGCACTGCCCGGGAACAAAGCAGCTGTTCCCTCTCTTAAATACGACAATAATTCAATGAAACGTGCATTCATTCACGCCCTAGGCTGTTGCTTCTGATATAGAAATATTCTACCTGTGACCATTACATAGACAGATCCGTATGTCTGTGTTCAGGTGAGTGTGTATTACTATGTGCACAGCGCAGGGCACTCAAAGACAATAAACAATGTCCACTCCTTCGTGAAAGCAGTGTCGTCATCTCACTGCAACTACTACTCGTTAACGGTGGGTCATCGAAAGTGACGGGCACAGGGGAAGTCAATGGAACACTAAGTGAGTCACAGACTGTCCAGAAGGTTCCACTCAAAGGCCCCCTATAGTCATTACCACCAAACATTTCCGCAAACCTACTGTAATATGTTTAATAGTTATGAAATGGGTGCCATGATAGTCATTAAACATATATGGCCTTTAGCGTCTTTACAGACGGTCTTAGCAGCTAGAATATTCACTTTCACTTTGACTGACAGCTTCTCTCGTGGCTTATTCTACCAATGTTTGACCCGAGAGTGCGATGGCAGTGATTGCAGGTCAGTCTTTTGGGTTCACTTTGGCGAGTGTTTTCATTCCGCCTCTGTCGTTTTGTCAGGTATGTTTCTTTTGCCTTGAAGTCTATTGCGAGCGTGCCACTGCGCAATTTTTGTCTCCATCTGCTTCGATCATTTGCAAGGTTCTCCCAATCCTTTGGGGTCGATGTTGAATGCTTTCATCGTGACCTTGCAAGTGTCTTTGAATCGCAGATGTGGCCTACCTCTGGGTCGGTTGCCAGTAGCAAGTTCCCCGTAGAGAATTTGTCTGGGGATGCGATCATTTTCCATACGGTGGAGATGTCCAAGCCACCGCAGTCTTTTTTTGCCTAGGAGAGCCTGAGTTGATGGAATGTTGGCTCGGCTCAGAACTTCGATATTTGAGATCCTGTCTTGCCACTTGATCTTGAGAATTTTGCGTAGGCAGCGCAGGTGGAAGGAGTTGAGGGATCTTTCATGTTTGGAGTAGGTGGTCCATGTCTCTGAGCCATACAGCAGGGTGCTTAGGACGCAAGTTTGGTACACGAGTACCTTTGTTTTGATGGTCAGCTTGCTATTGTTCCACACCCTTTTTGAGAGTTTGCCAAAAGCTGTGGCCGCCTTTCCTATTCTGGCATTTATTTCAGTTGTTATGTCTGTGCTACCACTGATGGTTGAGCCTAGGTAGCAGAATTTTCCCACTTGCTCCAGAGGAGAGCCATTCAGCATGATTGGGTTGGGGTTTCTCAAGCCTTGTGTCAAAACTACAGTTTTTGAGACACTGATCCTTAGCATGAATTTGTCACAGGCTTTGGCAAGGCTATTGATGAGAGCCTGGAGCGTGGTTTCATCGCGGGCCACGATTGCAGCATCATCTGCGAAGAGGAGCTCTTGTAACATAATATGCTCTGTACGAGATTTTGCTTTTAGTCTGGCAACATTAAAAATGGAGCCGTCCACTCTGGCGTTAATAAGTACTCCACCTGAACATTGACCAAAGGCATTCTTGAGTAGGGCTGCAAAATATATACCAAATAAGGTAGGAGCAAGAACACATCCCTGCTTCACACCGCTGTTTACAGCAAATGAATTGGATGTGCAGCTTTCAAAGTTGACACATGCCCTCATGTCAGTGTGGAAGGATGCAATAAGTTTTAGCAATGTTGGTGGACAGCCTATGGATTTAAGGACTGCATACAGCATTTAACATTAAACATAAATAAATAAATAACTCAAAAATGATAAAACCTTTCGTTTTCATCCTTCTTATTTCGTGTTTTTTTTTCTTTAAATACATTTTATTCTTATCATTGCTTTTATTATGCACTTTATGAGTGGTTTTTACTCAGTCAACTATAAGAACAGGACGGTCACTAAATGTGGCTTCTAAAACTGTGTGTTTGTTGTTGTGCAAAATACAACGCTCACTGCAGATGTGGTGTATCATTTTAAGTCTTGTATCTCGTTGGGCACAACCACTGAATCCACTGTCCTTTCTTATATTATTTTATCAGTACACAATGCGACTCTGCCGCTGTATCACTTAGACCATTCAGCTGCGTAAAAAAAAATGGACGGGCAATGTCGTGTGCTTGATGAAGACAGATGCAGAGGTTGGGTAATTTTCTCATGTGTGTAATGGTTATGTTGAGGCAATAACAATGCTCGGTTACAAAAAGAGGCCGCCAAAAATGTGACAGTTTTATTCGCAAACAGTTTCTGAAATGGTGCCGATTTGACTCGGAAACAATGAGATAAGTTTTTAATTTCCGGCTGTTTCGTTAAAACATGCAGTCTTTAAGTGTGTCTTAAATACTAGTACACAGTTATAAAGCCACCACATTATGCTTTCATTTTCAAATAGGCATGATTTTATATGATTGAGGGGGGGGGGCGGAGCGGAGAGGAAATGGCGGGTTGGTCCAGAATGCAATGAACCTGCTGCAGTAAGTGTCATTTGATACCATGGCTTTCAGAGTGTGCAAGACCCAAAATATGCTTGAACATTGGAAATTAGAGGACCAGCCTTGTTAAATCATTTCATCTACGTAACAGGGAAACCGTCTAGGAGTGTCTGGATTTCACTTCATCCACATTACAACACTAAGCCCAGCAGTATCTGGATGGCGTTTGTCCATCAGGCCATAGGAAGTTCAAAAACAAAACTGCTTTCACGAACCATCCAGAAGCATCCGACGACCTTTTGCTTGAAGAGTTCAAGAGTTTAGCTCAGTAAGATTAGCAAAAAATTAGGGGCGGGTGAGAAGAGACGTAGAAAATAGACAATGTATCTTGACACAGGAGCACAGTCAGTGACTCGCAACGTACGCCCTATCTCATCTGGCTCTACTTGGTGTCAGCCACTTAGGACTGTCTTGAAACAAGATACTGCACGGCCCCAGTGGTAGAAAAGGCGTGTCTTTAATTCTCACCTCTCCCTCACAAATAAGCAAAAACAAAGGGGAGGAGAGGGGGGCGAGAGAGAGAAAGAGAAAACGAGAGGGAGGAAGGACGGAGAGAGAGAGAGAGAGAGAGAAGAGAGAGAGAGAGGAGAGAGAGAGAGAGAGAGAGAGGAAGGAGAGAGAGAGAGAGAGAGAGAGAGAGAGAGAGAGAGAGAGAGAGAGAGAGAGAGAGAGAGAGAGAGAGAGAGAGAGAGAGAGAGAGAGAGAGAGAGAGAGAGAGAGAGGTTTCTGGCTCGGAAAATGCTTTTTTTTTTTCCTCCTCCAATCAGTCTGTTCTTCCGCTTTAACTTCATGAACTTACCTTTACATTTCCGGCAAAAAAAAACACACTAACTTAGGATTTGATTGTATTCTAAGCTTTACAGAAAGTGTAGGTAAACTCTGCCACAGTTAATCTCAGATCTATGGATACATGGACGAATCCGCGGATTGACTCACGTAATCAAAACTAATGAGCATGGCTGCCTGAGCTTTCACTTGAGTTCGATAATTCTCGTGAACAGTTGACCTGTGATGGGTAAACAGAGTCGAGCATGTTGTAATTAAGGGCGCTAATGAGCCGGAAATGCGAATTATGGCCAGGACAAGCCAACCACAGTTGACACCATTCTGTGGGTGCTGGTTCACATCTACCACAGCGGCGCAACCATGCAGAAAGTCGGGTAAATTAATGCATACGCATAAATTAGTTTGGTAGCAGATGCACATAGTAAATACGTACTTTTAGAACCGTGTTTAGAGAGAGAGAGAGAGAGAGAGAGAGAGAGAGAGGGGGGGGAGGGAAGAAAGAGAGAGAGAGGACAGGGAGGGATAATGAGAGGGGGGGAGAAAGAGAGAGGAGGCCCAGATAAAAGGAGACAGGGAGGGAAAGAGAGGGGGTGAAGAGATTAAAGTACACAGGGAGAGAGAGGGGGCGAAAGAGAGACAGAGTGACAAGGAGAGAGAGGATGAGAAAGATAAAATCAATAAACCATTCGCCCATGACATTCCTCACTTACAAAGTGTGTCCTCAACTTAGGAAATGTTTTCACCAATCCAATGCATGAAAGCCACACTCTGGTAGCTGGTAACACTTTGTGAAACTGACAGAATATGTAAATTAACCGCCAGTAAATGCGTGAAAAAGTACCATAATTATAAATTAATCAGCCGTATCAGGCACTCATAACACACGTTAAAAAACAGCCATAGTCAGCAGTGGGCAACCGGCAACAAGTCTCACGGACTCAGCAAAGGTTTACAGGTGAGATTTGGGAAATCTTCATAGGGCTGGCATAGTGGAAATGGACTGGAACAAGGCACTGGACATGCAAGGCTGTAAATTTGCACACGTTGTGTCTTTATGAATACATGAGGATATTTGAATGTACAGAGTGTCAGGGCGGTAGGAAATCTGCAAGGGGCGGACGTCAGCGTTGAGGGGAATTAAATCCCAGCCATGATGTTTAGTGATTTTTTAAGGCAAATATCGCTAAATGTGCTGGGGAGGGTGGGGAGGAAGAGAGAGAGAAGGAAAGAGAGAGAGAGAGAGAGAGAGAGAGAAAGACACAGAGAGAGAGAGAAACACAGTGAGAGAGAGAAAGACAGAGAGAGAGAGAGAGGGAGAGAGAGAGGGAGTGAGAGAGAGAGGGAGAGAGAGAGACACACAGAGAGAGAGAGAGAGAGAAAGAGAGAGAGAGAGACACAGAGAGAGAGAGAGAGAGAGAGAGGGGGGGTGGGGGGAGAGAGAGAGGGGGGGGAGAGAGAGAGACAGAGAGAGACAAAGGGAGTGAGAGACAGAAAGTAAGACAGAGAGATGAAAAAGAGAGAGAGGGGAGTGGGGGGAGGAGTAGAAGACGGAAGACATCAACGAGCCATCAAAGAAGTGGATGTAAAAGGACAGTAACTGTTGCGTCACAGTTTCACACCGACATCGAGAAACTACTACACTGTAGAACTATCAAGTACTCACCATTGGCCCTGTGACCGAGTGATCAAACTTCTGACAAAATTCCTCCATAGATCTGAGAGAGGCCGAGGAGTTCGCTTTCATCTTCTCCATTTCCTGCCGATGTCGAATCTTATCTGCAGGAAAAATATACCGTGGACAAATAAGTTATTTCACCTGGACAGTGTTTTGGTTGACTTTTGACGCTCAAGGTCACATTCATGCAAAGTAATATGTGAGTGTGCATGAGAAAACCCGGCATAAGTCGGCAACATGACATTTTGAGTTCTGTACATATAATAAAAGACAAGACATTTCTGATAAATTGAAGATAATGACCCCCCTAAAACAAGATTTTGAGAAAATGGCATTTAATCCTACAAGTGGCAATAGCTAATTGACCAAGTAATATTGGAATGATTGCTGTTAGGAGACCGTAGTCTAATAACTAAGCAGTTATAGAGATCATAGTGAGTAGTGTTCACTGCTCATCTACAGTTTATCCTGTAACATGCCACGGTCCCCTAGCAACAGCCAAGTCGGAAGTTTTTGGATCTTGTTAGGAGACCGTAGTCTAATTACAAAGCCGTTATAGAGATCATAGTGAGTAGTGTTCACTGCTCGTCTACAGTTTACCCTGTAACATGCCACTCCCCTAAACAACAGCCAAGTTGGAAGTTTGTGTCGGACCCATATTTTCACTTCAAAGCCGTTTTTCTCAAAATCAGTTCTGCCGACTTATACCGGGTTTTCTCATGCACACTCAAATGTGAGTGTGAGCAAAACCCACAATAAGTCGACAGAGCTGATTTTGAGAAAAACGGCTTTGAAGTGAAAATTATGGGTCGACACAAACTTCCAACTTGGCTGTTGTTTAGGGGAGTGGCATGTTACAGGGTAAACTGTAGACGAGCAGTGAACACTACTCAGTATATATGATCTCTATAACGGCTTAGTTATTACACTATGGTCTCCTAACAAGATCCAAAAACTTCCGAACTTGGCTGTTTCTAGAGGACCGCGGCATGTTACAGGGTAAACTGTAGGCGAGCAGTGAACACTACTCACTATGATCTCTATAACACTTAGTTATTAGATTACGGTCTCCTAACAACAATCACTCCAATATTGCTTGGTCAGTTAGCTATTGCCACTTATAGGATTAAATGCCGTTTTCTCAAAATATTGTTTTAGTGGGGCCACTGACTTCAATTTATCAGAAATGTCTTGTCTTTTATTGTATGTACAAAACTCAAAATGTCATGTTGCCGACTTATTGTGGGTTTTCTCATGCACACTCACATATTGAACACAATGTGTGAGTGGATCTGGTTGAATATGGATCTCTTAAAAAAAAACAAAAAAAAACATAGGCATAAAATGTTTTAAGAGGATTTGAAGCAAAATATTTTAACTGCGCAAGGAAAATGGTTAATTTTTCATGTAATAAGCAAATTTCAATTTCCATAGAAACAATTTCCCCCTTGATTTTGGTGGGGTTTTCTCAGGAATTTGGCCTTTTCCCCTTTGGGCGCGTAGCTTAATTACAAAGCCAAATAGAGAAAATACTCAGCTGCGTTCATTGTCTCAGCAATGGCTTATAATGTAACATCCTACGCGCCCCTAACAACAGCGTCCACATTGAGCCCCATTTCGCCAGATCCACTCACATAATGTAAAATCCTACGCGCCCCCAACAACAGCGTTCACATTGAGCCCGATTTCGCCAGATCCACTCACATTATCACCCCCCCCCCCCCATTTAGCTGATGGCGCACCACTATCTAAAGTCTGTTTTGTCCTGGTTTTAAACCAGACCTTGCCCACTAGCTAGAGAGACCGAAACCACCGAGTCTCACTAGTGTGTTCTAGTGCGTCAAAACGTTACTGTGTTGAGTAAGCTGGCGGAAACAGACAGAGAGGCACCGCCAACTGAGTCAAAACTGACCGCGAGGCAGACTTAACCCACTGTACCATCTCAGCCTTCAGTAAACACAGACAAAAAGCTATACTGGTACCTTGCAGTTAGACAAAAATATAATTAGCAACCAACATTTTAACCTAGGCCTAGTTTTGTTGGGGGGGGGGGGGGGCGCGCTACCCTTTCAATGTCGTAAATGTCTTCAGTTGAGTGTTGGACAGACTTCCAATTTCAGCATTAGCTTAAAATTTAACAGGTTTTTTTTTTTCCTTTAAACAATCCGTGTAACAATACCATTTAAGTTCTGGTTGACTCCGGGCGATTTTTAACGTTGTTTTCTGTTAGGAATTCTAATTACTTTAGGTCACATTTTACTCTGCACTTTGTGGGCTGGAGAAAAATGAGCTTGTGGATACTCTGATGGTGAAAGTGTTAAATGTAAACATTGCCATACCTACTTGTCTTTCTCCTACTATTTAAGCAAACTTCGTTTCTGCTGTTAGATCAGACTCCTCATTAATGTCCCTTGCTCTGTTACAATCTCATACAAGCCTGCTATCCCCTTCGGGCTGTCTACATTGACAAAAGATTTCTTGTTCCCATGCTATGGCCAGATCTACAGAATGATACTTTTTACATGATTCTGCACTTGGCATTCGCACTCTGTTAAAGCAAATTATGTTCCAATACCTCCACTCAATTTTGGTTGAACAATAATTTGTCTAAGATAAGGACAAAAT
Organism: Onchidella celtica; assembly: GCA_963931925.1. Lineage (NCBI taxonomy): Eukaryota > Metazoa > Mollusca > Gastropoda > Systellommatophora > Onchidiidae > Onchidella > Onchidella celtica. The sequence goes on from OZ007582.1 coordinate 41,178,992, forward strand.
GGACCTTAACAGTTTCCTATGGCGGCTTGTTGGCAGATGATCAACCCGTGTACATGTATACAATCTGAATGTTGTTCCACCGCTAAAAATGGAGGCTTACAAACCTGTCACGTTATGATCTTTCCATTTCGACAGTATAGATTTTTAAAATAGTTTTACCGCGTCAAATCAAAATTTAAGAAATAAATCAAGAATAGAATCTTTATCAGTTTAAATAAATAGCTTTCTCTCTCCCTCTCTGATGCCATTAATTTACTAAGTGCCAATAAGCCAAAGATATACACTTCGAGAAATGTTTCACCTTAGCCATTCATTTGTCTATTTACATTTCCCCAATCTCTGTTAAACACTTGTCAGTACCAGTCTATCCAGGTAGGAGCTCTCTATTCCCTTTGCTGGCCTATCTTACCCACAAAGTATTCACTCGTCCATCTTATCCATAAAGTGTTCGTTGACCTTATCCATAAAGTGTTCGTTGACCTTATCCATAAAGTGGATACCCATAATACCCGTGCATTTCAATCAACCACATCATTGTCTTTTGTCCGTTCATTCGACCATCAACCTACTATCTGCCTTAACAATTCATTGGCCTGTTCATATGTCTGCTAGATCATCAAAGTAATCTCCTTAGTCCGCTACGTGAGCAAGATAAATTAGTATATCACTCTAGAAATCGAATGGCTCACCAAGCCATTACCCTCGTATTTCCCGCTGTATTCTGTTCGAATCCTGATTTTACTGTATAACCCCCCCCCCCTTTCCGGGCTCCCGTTTTTTCCCCCCTCCCATAGCCTGGAAAGTTATTTAGCAAAGAGCGATGACCGTAAAAGTAAGTTCAAGAAAACAGCAGCTCTTCCACGGGTTCTCTCCCCACATGCCAGGCAAGCTGGTTGAAGTTTTGTGTATATTCAAGTCAGATTCAACAATAACACAACTGTGGCGCAGTTCCGGTCTTGCCTATTTTCACTACTGTCAGGATCCATTTGCTGCCTCTCCGCAGCGCCACACTAGATCGGCTGACTCCCGTGCACGTGCTCGCTCTATATTTAGCTTACCTAATCTAACCTACGCTGACAAGGCGCGTAATTAGGCCTAGATACGCGTTTCTAGAAAACAAGACATTTAATGTTGGCGGCTTTATCAAAACCGCGCTCGGCAGCTTAGTGATTCTGTCAAGCCGTTATTCATGAAAGCTTCACTGGGGGGTGAGCTTATCTACTCGCATTCTGGGCGAGTATTAAACCTCTGCAACTGTTCTAAATAGAAATTCTTTAAGAGCTTCAAGTTATTACTCCTTCATGACTGTTTCATGTAGTTATCGTGACTTTAGCGTTTGTTTGTTCTAGCTCCATTTTCTGAAAAACTGGAGGTCTTTTAGCATGTAGAGGAGGTATAACAAATGAACACTTTGACATTTGTTTAAAATGCCTTGTGGCACTTATCAAGCTTTTCCACAGTTCCGATTTATCCTGACTCCTTATCATGGTACTAAAGCCGCAAACGTTTAACGTCGAGTTTCTCAGTTGTGCAAAAATTGGAGTTGAATTAAACAAAAACTCAGGTCGCCATTTTGCTTTTTACACAGACAAACACTGAAGTTTCCACCACACCAGCCGCTCTGTAACACCAAAACTTACCACCAAGAAAACGACCAGGTGGCCACTTTCTGGCAACCGAGCTAAACAGTTTCATGAGAACGCTCAATACTTTTGTAGTTTCGATAATGAAATCCAGGCCAGAAATCCTCAGAAACAAGGTAATACGCAGATGTACACAGGTGGATCAAGTTCCTTACGCCCGCCATACTTCAGCTTTTTTTCTGTTATTTCAACAGCATAAGCAGGCCAGCCCAGCGGAGCAACATCCACATTTACCTGCACTGTTCCCATAGAAGAAGATAGGCACACATAAACGCCTGTTCGACAGCAGAGTCTATATACCTTCGGCCTTTCAAACACTCAAAGCCCAGCTTTTTAGTGAGATTCAGATCAGTATTTGGATACGATAATTTACCAGTTTGGCTATTTGGAGAATAACTCTGCTCTTGCTCCTTCTTTTCCCACCACTAGCACAGATCTTTGATACAAACTGATAACTCCAAATACTTTCCGGGCACTATGAACTATATCCACGTTTCTCTCTGGTCTTTTCAATACATGTGTGCTGGCGCTGGAAAATGAGTGTTGCTTTGTTTGTTTCCCTATATTAGCTTATCATTATTATCATCAAAACCTGTCAGTAACTGGCGTTATGAAGACGGCATGGAAAAACCGCGCCCTGGGAGATTTGCTATGACTGACACTGCGGCAACCAGACCACCACCACTCCTGCTCCCAAGCTCTTGTACTCATGAGCATCACTGTAAGAACAGCATTCTAGACGATTCTAGATAATCGGGTTTCTCCATATTAAATTCCCGAGTGCTTTACGCACTGTAATAATTTCCCTCATGATTTAAACATGGTATATTCCTAAGCTTTATGCTGAATGACAACTTCTGGCTAAATTTTTGGAAAACTAAAGCTATAGCTAAAGACGGGACTAATCGCAGCATATTATGCTTGTAATGTGAATTTTGATGGTTCCACTACAGTCTTTGTGTGGTATTACTAGTATGTTGACAGTGTCTAGAACTGCAACATTGCGTAATCAAGTCTTTTGTCATCCACAACATCCACTAGAATAGTCATTCTCTCACTTCATTTTCCCCACACATGCAATACATAACTCTTCACAAAAATTCTTCAATCATAAACAAGAGGTCACATAAGGACCCTGAAAGCTGTGTAGCAAATTTCGTAAACACACATTTTAGCTGGCATGGGTCTTATAGATTACATGAGGCTGCATTACATAATTAAAATATATATTCAGGATACTGACCTACGAGATTACTGTGGGCCAATCGTAGGCTGTCCATGATGACGCTCTCAACAGCTTGGTTGCTTTGGTAGTGGCCGGACGGTGGGTTTCTGTGCAGGAAGTTCTGCAGCAGCTTGTGGAAGTCATTGGGCAGCAGACTCAGCAGCTGTTGGTAATGGAACCGCGGATTGTCAAAGTTCATTTCTGCAATGACCAGATCTCGCAGGAGGGGGAACAACGGGTGGGAGCGGTAGGCTGAGTTGCCTTCATCCATAATCAAATGTTGGATGAATTTCTGTTGGGAGGACAGCATCTGAGGTCGGTTGGCTTGATTCATTTTACAAGCTGTGCAGTTGGGCCCTACACAAGGACCAACGTGGGGTAGACCTGGACCTGAGGGTGGGTTCAATTTACACGAATGACAGTTCGGCCCTGCACATGGCCCCATGTGTGGGTGTGGGGGGCTGGATGTTTGAGCCATCTTGCAAGTATTGCAGTTCATGCCCATACAGGGTCCGTATTCAGGGTGAGGGCCCATGTGGGGGTGTGGGGGTCCCATTCCTGAATTCATGTGTACTCCAGAGTTCATCATGTTCATGTCCTGCATGTGAGGTCCTGGGCCCATGGGGGCAGCACATGCTGGGGTGGGGCTAGGCTGCATGTGGGGGAGCCCCTGGGGATGTGGTGCTTGAAGACCCCCTTTCATGGGGCTTGGGGCTGGGTGCATACCTCCCACCTGTACCTGAAGCTCTTCATTGCCAGCCATGCCAGGCCCCCAGCCTCTGTGGACGGAGGAGCCTGGCTGACCTGGCATCATTCCTTGGCCCGGAGGTGGAGGACCTTGACCTGATGGCGGCGCTGGTGGGTACATATCAGGGTGACCTCCAGGGCCACCGTAAGAATTCTCATATGCCGGTGGACACATTTGTTGACCATACGTTCCTCCCATACGACCACTAGGACCTGCCCTGTTGGACATTGGTGTTGACATTGCCAGGGGCATCTGAAAACTGTTAGAGCTGCCATTACTGCTGATTTGCATACTGTTCTGGTGTGGGGGCCCGAAGTCTGAAGCCATGTTCTGTCCACTGTGCGAACAACTTGAAAACTGCTGTTGATGGTGGTGGTGTTGCTGCATAGACTGCATATGGGCATGGGCAGGTGGGGGTGGTGGCATGGACTCGGAGTTAGATGAAGGGTGCTGTGAGGGTGGTGGGTGTTGTGGGTGCTGCTGTTGCATAGTGGAGTAGTGCTCCATACCATAACGGGACTGGTCTGACGGCATCCCTCCGTACTCCCCTGATGGCATAGGAGGAGGGGGAGGAGGTGGCGGAGGAGGAAAATCCTGCATATTATTGTCCATTCGCATCATATTTTGATTTCCATCCATGTAATAAGAATTGCTGCTGCCATTCATTTGCTGGGGTTTGGACATATAATCCGGCATGGAATCACCCGGACTACTACGTTCTCCAGCCCCACTCATCGCACAACTTAGCCGGTTGTTAAAGTCGTACCCTGGTGGGCCTTGTGGACCCATGACCTGACCCTGGCTGTTAGGGACTGTGTATGGGGCAACTCCTGATTTCATATTATGATTAAACCTTGGCAGGATTTTTCCTGATGGCAAGGACTTGGGTTGGCCATTTGTTTCCATATCAAAGGCACAGTCTGAGGACTTCATCTCCATCGAAACGTTGCCAGAGTTTTGAGGGTAAGCAGGTGGACTTCCATCTGGCATATCTGCGAAGTGTACTGACTTCTGGCCATTTCCCCGGTTGTTGGGCATGACTAAAAATAAACCAGTAAAACATGATTAATTATGAAGGCAAGAAACAGGTTGTTTAAAGTAATACATATTCCATAAGAGCACTAGAACTAGAAAGACAAAAAAGAATTAGCTGAACCAAAAAATAGATATCACGAGCAGGAAAAAGCAAGTGACACAGAAGTCCTTATAAAGATGAGTAGGACAAGGTAATATGAGCTATTCCATCAGATATTACAATGTTATGTAGATGTGAAGTTCTGAAGCTCTAAGGTACCCTTACCTGAACCTTGTTGATTGGGCTGAATCATGGAACTCTTCTGCGAGTAATTCTGGCTTTGATCTGCTGGCATCATGGTAGATATTGATGAGAAGGAGGACATGGACGATGAGGTAAATGCTGGTGATGGAGCAGAACCATTGCTACAGTTGCCAGCGGACTCATTCGAAAAATAACCCTGATCAAGTGGTGAGTCTACGGGCGTGCGGACTGGAGGATTGTGTGGTCCTGGTGGTCCTGGCATGTGCCCCATGTGACCATGTCCCATGCTGGGATGGTGGTGGGCATGTGGATGGTGGCCTGGGTAGGCTCCCGCTGGATACATGCCTTTACTGAAGAAGTTTGGTGCACTGTGGTTCATCTGTGTATGGGCTGGACCCATCCATCTGAAATGCAATAATGAGTACCATGAAAAATAATAACACATGATCTCAACGTTTTCAGTTGTCAGAGTGGCTACAGCGGCCACATTTCCTGGACCTCAATTTTTTTTTGTAAGAAAAAAAGAGTGAGTTACATAATGGATACTGCCTGTGGACTTAGGCAAAAGAAACGTATTTCAGACAGATCCTAAAATGGAATGGCCCAAATGCTATCTGAATTTCTGAAACATTATCTTTCTTTCATCTTATTTAAAACTGTACAGCTACATCGTCGGCCCAGTACTGCTTTAGCCTACCGCCACCTTTTTATAAAAATTGAGATACAGCCACAATACAGCATACCAAAGTATAATTATTTTCTTTTATTCTTACAAAAACCAGACTAATTTTAAAGTATTGAAAAGTTTGATTTAACACTGTAAAGTTTAACTACAAAATTTTGTAAGCGATTTCTCTGTGCTGATGTGGAGGTGGGGACTGTGGGGACTTTGAGTATGAGCTTGGGTTTAACGGCACGATAACGGTCACTTTGTGCCTTTCACGTTTTTTTTTTTTATCCTTACTATGGGTCAGATTTCATGCCCTCAGATTCCTACAAATGAGATCAAATACAACATGTTAAAAATCTAACGGGGAAAAGATCCATACTGTAAAGTATGTCTACATGAACCTTGTAAAATATGATAAAAATCTGTTAAGTGAATTTTTAGACTTTGGCCTCCTCCAGAAACAACAAGATGCGCCACGGGTCCACGTCAGGAAATATTTCATTCATGGATCCACAGGCTTAATGCCTTCTTCAGTTATGCATGAAATCCTCACATTTTGTTAAAATGTGTTAGCTGGCACCAAAGGGATAAAATGTTGATTTTTGTTACAAGCGATATTTACCTTTGTTGCTGCTGAGGGTGTTGCTGTTGTTGTGGTTGTTGTTGCTGCATAGATTTGACATTGACATTAGGAGGGGGATGCTGTTTGCCCACTCGCTGGAAAACACTACCGTCGCGTCCTCCCACTGAGCCTGGCCCTGTTAGGTTGGTATACTGTGCTTGACCTTGAGAGGGAGATCCAGGCTTGACAAAATCACAGGATGAGGAAGTTGATGAAGGCAGCACAGGCTTGGGGGAAACACATGGGACTTTCTTCATTTTATTATTGCTGCCGGATGTGTTGTCTTCTTGGTCACTAGAATCACTTGGCTGGCAGGAGGTGGGAGGGTTCATTGAAAACTCTTGTGGTCTAGAGAAGCCTGCGTGGTTGTTTGACTGGGAGGAAGCATTTGATCCTTGGCTGCTATTTGAATGGGTGGACTGGACAGGAGATGAGGCTGGTGCCCCTTGAGGGTAAGAGTGACTTCTCTTTGCCATGACGGGTCCTGGTTGAGGAATTTTGAACAAATTTTGGTTGCTGCTGGTTGGGGTGGTACTGCTGCTGTTGTAGGTGTTGGGAGGTTGGTTAAAACCCGGAGGGGTTTGCGACCGCCCTTTGTTTGGGCTGGTGTCTGTCGATGCAGACAAGTGTATCCGCTTGTTGGCCGGGCTATTGTTTTCAGAGGACTGCACTGTTGTTGTCCCTGATGAATGTCCCGATGACGAATGAATTAGGGGACTTGGTAGTTGGTTGATCCAGTCAGAATCGTTAAAATTTGGTTTGAACAGAAAGTTAGGGGTTGTAGTTGGTGGGTTTAACATGGTTAGAGTTTTAGTTTCATAGTTGTTGTTGTTGTTATTATTATTATTGTTGCTATTGTGACTGCCAGTTGATCCTCCACTGGCACTTCCAGTTGGTGTGGATATAGTTGACCCAGCCGCACTGCAGAGAGAAGAGTTCAACACTTTAAAACATCTACAAAGCCACCAGAGAATAGTTTGAAGGTTTGCAAAACAAAACAGAAATACATTCATTTGTGAAAGCACCAGATCATATCTAATTCTAATTTCTTGCTCAGAATTTTGTCCAAGAACATCTTGGGGACGTGAAAAGATCTCTTTTTTGTTCCCTTCCAAAACTAAGAAGTTCCCTTGGTGTTTAATTAAAATCGTACCGAATTCATACAATGTGCTTGAAATACTCCTTTGTTGTGGAAACGAAAAAATGATCGCACATGCTGGAAACAAAATTCTACTGGAGACTTAAGAAATATTTTCCACTGTGCTCTGCTCTCTTCTTTGTTCAAGTCCCATTTTATAATGACCACAACAAACTACAAACTATACAAAATTATAACCAGACAGAAGGATAGAATAGACTTCCCTCTTTAACCTGCTGTGAATTTGCAAACATGGGTCTTATTCCGGAACTGGCAGAATAAACCTCACTGAAAATTACTGGTGCTAGATTTTGTAGCCTCCCACCCCCAAATGACATTATCACTTGTATACTTTGTTCAAGGCTGTTGTTACGGGCGTATAGTATTTTACATTTGCCATTGCTGAACAAGGAATATGAACACCACTCAGTATTTTCTCTATTTAGCTTTGTATTTGACCACCCACCCCTACAACATTCTTTGTTTAAATTACCTGTTGAAAGCCCCCGAGGATATTGCCTCCTGTGTCATGTAAAGCTGGGGATTGGTGTCTTGTTCCATCAGGTACTCCACAAAGTCCAGCTCCATACCCTCCTTCATGCCAATGTCCTCACAGATCTCATCCAGCAGCTCATTGGGCAGCCTCTGGTCATCCATAGGTGCCGGAGCTGTGGTGGGAGATGAAGGGGAGGGCGGTGAGTTGAGCCGATCCCCATCCAGTGCTGATGTTGAAGTGGCCACGCTGCAGCCACTTGGGCTGGACGCAGAGTCCCGGTACTCCATCAGCTGTTGGTGAATAAACAAAAATGTTCAAATAACTTTCGTACAGGAAATCACTTTGTTGCGCCTTTTTTTTCCCCCAGCGATCAGACACTGTGATCTCACAGAGCACAAAACTATTAAAACAATTTATGATGCCTGTCTTAATTTATAGCAATTTTGCCTACCAGCATTATATACATGTACATTCACTGAAAATATTGACCTCTTCATAGTGCAAAAAAATAAACAGCAAGCCAAGGGCTTCACAATTTAATTTTCTTTATCTTGCCACCTCATTATAAAACAATTCCAGTTGTTAAGTAAACTTTAAACCTATTTGTTCACAAATAAAACTGTAAAACTGAATTTTTAAAAAAAAGGAAAGGAAAAAAGGTTTGAAAAGGAACAGCAACTGGGAAAAGTGATTATTTTGCAATATCTTTGCTCAATCTGCCCCTCGGGAACTTCCATGCCATCGTTATCACGTTTTAAATGCTCTTGCTCTGTTAACCACAAATTACTTTTGTGCTGTGTGCTTTTTTACATGTTTACTTCAAATGCAGTCTTCAAAGTTTAATCTGGCAGAAAAACAACTTGAGCCAAATGAAGATAGCGTTACTTAGTTGGCAGACTAAGTATATCTTTCTTCTATAGATATGATATTTTTTCAACACAATTAGGAGCACACACCACAAATAACAACATCAAAATACTGTAATTATTTTCAACTTTCCATATTTTTCAAGTGCAACTGAAGGAAAAAGTAGACCAGAGAGAGCATCAGAATGAGGTGAATATTTTATACAATAGACAGAGACGATAGAACACTAAACTGAGACAGGCCAGTAAAAGTCATTCACTGACAACTCAGCACTGCAGTAAAACACTCAGGTCTGAAAGTCGGTGCACAGGACTATGTGGGAAGGGAATGAATCTGCTCCAAAATCTAGTGACCAGTTTCCACAGAAGAATTGAATGTAAGGACAGTGTGAACTCAAGCATTAATATCATACACAATGTTTATGCCAGATAAACTGACTCTTATCTACTTTTTTCTTTCCCTTTTCTACCGCCCACCAACACCCTTCTTCCATCGTTTTGTTTTGGAATAATAATTTTTTTTAAAAACTTAATTTTCTCATTTTACATTTTCCTCAGAGAAAAAAAATAGTATATGTATACACAATGCAATATTATGCCATTTTTAAGGATGTGTTGTGCAAATTTTCTTTCTCTTTAACGGTCCACCATTTTAATATATTTCTCATTTGTTGTTTATTCTGTGATTGTATGTGAATTTTTACGTCCACTGACTTTTGCTGAATATCCTTTTAGTTGTACACTATGCCATTTTACGTACATTACCTCTAGTATTTATTGGATAGCTTGTTTGTTTACTCAATAAATTTGATTTCTAAGATCTGACATTTAAAAAAAAATCAAAAAAATCTTCCCTCTTGGTGCTCAACTGCGTAACGGCTAATGGGCCTCTTCTACGTGCTTTTCTATCTGAAGGAGAATTATCTGGATTGGAATTCGTGTTTTGCCGCCCTCTGGCATATGATGAGAGAATTTGTCGTAGTTTGTGGGGTAGGTTGGATCAGAACCCCATCATGATACCATCTTGGTCAGGCTGATAATCCCTGCCTGGGGCATCTGTATGTCACCCGGGATTCTTCCCCGCCATGCAAATGTCCAGTTGCATTGTTCACAGAGATGGACATTGGCATGTGCAAGAGAGAAATTGGTCACTACAGTACCTGAAGAACGGGGCAACACCGAGGTATACAACTAAAGGCCGCTTTGGGTGGGCATGGAAATATTCGAGGCAAATAACTGTGTATGTACTATATTAAGATTCAGGATTGAGAGCTGTGGAACTACATGGCATGATGACTGTCGTGTTGCTGCCTTTTAAAATTGGCAGGTTTTTGACATTCTTCCTTGATTCATTCAGGGATACAAGCGTGTATATACGTCTGAACGTGAATTAAATGTAATTGCACGGTCCCTAACTGTAAACAAAAGGAAAAACACAAACACCAAAAAGGAATATTTTTTTTTTAAAAAAGAGGGGGGTGGGGGGGGGGGTGGTGGGAGGAGGGGGGTGTTGATGAATTTCGGTCTCACTAATTACTAATTAATTAATGTTTTGGGGGGGGGGGGGGGGGGAGCAAGACGAAAGTTTGGGACAGATGCTGGAATACCATGAAGAAAGTGATAATTATATTTTTAAAAACAAGATCTCTCTTAATGCCGATTTCCCGGCAGGACTTGTTGCCCCACCCCTCTTCCATCATGACCCTTCCCATCCTCAGCGTCTCCACTTCAGCCGCAGGCACCAATAAACGAAGAGTTCTCGAGGAACTCACAAGTTATAAATAGATAAGGGCATAATGACGTGTTACGGTTTTAATGGCGAGGCTATGATGTTTGGTTGCTCGAGACGATCCTCCCGAGGGCTCTGTCTGCTTTGGTGGTCCTCCATTCAATGAGACCATCGTTTATTTCCCGATTTACGGCCCTTTATTTGCAGCCCCCTAATGTGCCGAGGGACCGGTACTTAAGAGGTTATGGGATTTCTATAGGGAGAGGATCATTGTTATCTCGTGGCCGTCTCCCCTGGAGGTGGTGGGTACTGTGTGCCTGGTCCTGGGGGGGTGCAGTGATCGATGTGGATGTGAAATCGTGGCAAGGTAATGGCGAAATGGTTTCGGTCGTTTTTCACGATTTCGGACGAAAATAATACAAGTACGCATTAAACTGGAAGCCATTTAAATTGCGCATTTTGCCTTAGACGACGAGGCAGCAGATGTATTCTGGGGCATTCAGGGTATCCATTATCTCTTCATCCCCGGTTGAATCACCCGTCAATATTCCGATTTACGGCGCTAAATGACTCAAGACTTTTAACACTGTCAAATACTGATCTTCCCCCTCCGCCCAGCACAATCTTCCTTGCGTTTTCTCCCTCTTGCAGGAAACTCGGGGTCCATGCGGACAGGCAGCCTGATTTTGGCGTCTTCTGCTTGGCCATGTGTTGTCTGTAGCACCAAATGACAAGTGACCTCAAGGAGATCCTGACCAATCTCTGGACTAATGAGCCTATGATCTGGTACACTGATGATGAGGGGAAACAGACGTAACATCAGAGCTAAAATTCTAACCATATCGCCCAGTTTCTAAACTAGTTTTAATTTCTAAAGACAAGAAGCTCTACCAGAAAAGCTACGTACCAGCAGAGAATGGTTTCTACAGAAATTTCTTAATGTGGATAAATGAGAATAAGAAATCCACTGACATCTTAAAACTGCCTGTATGCTTACTGTGCATACGCAACATGCAACCCAGATACCGGAACGTACGCGAGGCCATTTCAAAATGCAAACGCTGACGTTTGGTATGTCTGGCTCCCTGAATAGCTACATCGGGATATAGCCCTGCCACTGCATTCACTGCTCACCACTAATTGGTCAGGGGCTGCAATCTGCCACATAGAATTATGTCAAGTACTGACCACATTACCAGTTACTAGCTCACGTTCATGCCAATTTTTCGGCGACTTATCTAACGACCGCGCAGTTGACCAACATGGTGACTGTTAAGTTAAGAATGCAAACGAAATACGAATGATACCGGTACTGGACCTTTTTTTATTTTATTAAAGACTGTGCCGAATACACACATTCTGTACCTGTACACGTGATGTATTTATTCCTTCTTTGTAGGTTTGGGAAGCGAGGCACAAATTTCACAGTAACTGTAATCTTACGAGCCGCTTTTTATTTATTTTCCCCCTCCTGGAATTGACTGAAACCTAGTGGCGATAATTTTAAAGCAATCTAAAGGCATCCTAGAACACCTTGCAATTACTGCTGTAAATCATTTCAAATCAATTCACACCTTTTCCCTATAATAAAATGGCCCTCGGTCAATTCAAAATGTCTGTAGATAATCAGATGTTGCTTAAACTTTGGTATTTATTCTCTCTCTCTCTCTCTCTCTCTCTTCCAGTCCTCAGCACACACGCGTGTGTCTACTCGCGACTTCGGGTAGAAATAGCGTTGACTTGGGTCTTGTTGACCACTGTTCTCGTGCTCTGATGATTCACTATTTAGTTCAAGTGAAAGGGAGAGCCGGGTTTGTGGGAACTGTTCCCGCAAGAAATGGCAAGCTCAATCATAATTCCACTAACCACAGAAATTCACAAATTTCAACCCATTCTTGCTACACACTCCCTCCGAGTCCTCAGCGCGATGCACCACGCAAAATGTCCACTCATAATACTCAACCTCCCCTTCTTCCTTCCTTCCTTCCTCCCCGCATCTCTGTCTTTCTCCTCCTCTCTCTTTCTGTCTTTCTCCCCCTCTCTACCTTCGGTTACAAGCCGTGACGGTCTCAGCTGAGACAGACCATCACACACTGATGGAGAAGTAGTGAATTTTTATACTGCACTGGTGGTAGAGTCAGGGGTCATCTCCTGGTCACGTTAAGTTTATACCGGAGACCCCACCCCCCTCCCTGTCTAAGCGACCTGTAGTACAGGAGGCCAGGAGAACTTCCAACAAAAGCTGACACCGTCAAAATGTGCAGTGTTGCAGCTTTACGCCCACTTAACACGTCAAATAACCTGGGATCTGGAAGGTAAAATAAATTATTTCCCGGCCACGTGTAACTGGACAGCACTTGAAAAAAAAAAAAAAAAGTTTACGAAGTAAAATATTCATAATTATGTTCTTTGTTTGCATTTTGAATTGGAAACAATTTATCAGCTGTTTTGTCTGGTGTGAGGTCAGGCTGTGCCTTTTGGGGCAGGAGAGAGGAAGCCCTCTGTGTAGCATTAGCAAAAAGTAAACAGCAAAGACAAAGATTATGGCGATGGTAGATAGGTGGGTGGGTCGGTAGGCAGGTCGGTAGGTAGACAGGCAGGCAGGTAGGTCGTTAGGTAGATAGATGGGTAGGTAGATCGGTGTGTGTATGGGATAGGGGGTGCACACACACAAGAAAGGCAGACAGACAGACAAACGAAACAGGGAGCTTGACAGACAGATAGATAGATAGATAGATAGATAGATAGATAGATAGACAGACAGACAGACAGACAGACAGACAGACAGACAGACAGACAGACAGACAGACAGACAGACAGACAGACAGACAGATAGATAGATAGATAGATAGATAGATAGATAGATAGATAGATAGATAGATAGATAGGCAGGCAGACGGACGGACGGACGGACGGACAGACAGACAGACAGACAGATAGATAGATAGATAGATAGAAGGAAGGAAGGAATGAAGGACTGATGGATGAATATACTGACAATGGTCAGATCAATGAACTCACGTTCCGAAAGCTGGTGGCCACATCCTGGTCCTTCATGTCCTTACGGTCCAGGACGGAGGAGACGAACTTCTTGACGGCCGGACATGGCCGATCGTCGAGTGCGTCCTCCTCCAGAAGTTTGAAACCGCCAGGTTCTTGATTCATTCTCACCGCCATCTCTCTGCTATTGTGCTCATCACTCGATACCTGGGGGCAGACAAAACAGACACATTAACTCAGTTAGTTCCTATAGTCTTAACTCGGCTAGTGCCAAAGTCTTGACTCAGTTGGTTCCGATGGTCTTAACTCAGTGCCAGAGTCTTGACTCAGTCAGTTCCTATAGTCCGAATGAATAGCATGGAACCAGCGACTGTGTTGGTTACAGGTTACTCGTCAGCAGACAAAAATAAAGGGAACAATTTGAAACAGGGTAAATAAAAATACAATAATATGTAAAATCAATCACAGAGCGGCGTCCATCCTTGCAACAACTCCAGAACCATTGCAGCAACCACAGATAGCCGCATAGCCACGTTCTTCTCCAACTTCAGAGACTACTAATATTTAACTTCTACTGTTGCTGCCATTACTACTACTACTACTACTACTACTCCTTTGATTTAAATCGACCTAAAATGTCCATTGATAAGCATGGTAAAGTGCCGTAAAGTTTCGTTCTATTTCCCTAAATTCATATTAACAGCTTACATCAAACTAAAGAATCTCGCCCAAAACGGAAAACAAATTATTTCACAAGGATGACCCCATCATTTAAAACAGCATAATTTAAAACTATAAGTACCTACAGGTACACAGCAAGAGCACACCAAATTTTACCATAAAACAGATGCTTGAACATTTCGCCATTCCAAATTTAATCAATTGCCAATGAACCGCCGGATCCAATTTTAAATGCTGCTGACCAGTGCATATCTCTCGGGCTAATCATTCAATTCAAAATATGTGATCGACCGGCCAAATATTAATTCATCACTTTACACATTGATCCAGGGACAATGACACGGTCTATAAATTTTTCATCTGGTCCTGTTCAGATTCCATAGCGGTTTCCAGTCCTGTGAACATGGTTCATTGACCCAGCCCATCCATTCTGTGCGGTTTATACCCTAATTCTGAAATCCATTTCCCAACATGTAGACGGGGGGGGGGGGGGGGCTGGGCTGGGCTGGGCTACTGCGTCCGCCCTATCGGTCTGTTATATTCCGTCTTTCGTCTTGCCTTGTCCCCCTACACAATGTGACAGTTATCGTGTCGACGTGCTTTCTCAAAACATTGAACATGTTCAAAATAATAAATAACAGATCCCCAGGCACACCAGTTGTGGTCCTGTCCTTGATCCTATGGTATGTAGGCTCGAGCACCTAGTCTTCTCGGATAAAGACGAAAAATTCGGAGGGTCCGGGCATACGTTGCGCACGTTAAAGATACCTTGGCAGTTGGAAATCAAAAGGAGCAGGCCGAACAGGCCGCTGCCCGGGCTAAATTCTAAAAAAAAACAAAAAACAACAACGAATCCCTACCATAACAAGAAAATAAAAACATGAAAAGTGAGGTGTAAATGCTAAGGGCAGCGAAACCTCCTAAATTAAAGATCCAAACACAAACCAGTTGTGGTAACCTCTGCTTTAACCTAGGCACGCACCAGGCGATTTTGACTGGTCCACTTAGTTGTTGGATGGTGACGTCATGACAATGTTTAATTTCATTTGGATCTCACTGCAACCAGAGAGTATATATAGAGAGAGCTAGGGTTCACTATTGGTCGATTTGTACTGCGAGACACGGGAGGCTCTGCGAAACCACTGTTAGCATGGAGCGGAAAGTAGGTCGCTGCGGTAAACAATATCCGTTTGTGCATTTCCACGGGGTGTTGGAGCTTACAAACGGTTTTAAATAATTTCAATCAGCCCAAAAATATGAACAAACCACAGTAAACAGATATGCACACCATCTTTGGCGAAGAAGGTCTCTTTCAGTTCTTCAATTTCTTGTTTACCGCAGCGACCTAGTTTCGCCATTTGGCGGAGGTGGACCCTCTCTATACATCTATACTCTCTGCTGCAACCAAATGTCGTGATGTCACCGTCCACCCAGAAGGCCGATAAAACTCGCCGGTGTGCGTCAAGGCTTAATGCTGATGCTGCAGCATTTTTCACCCTGCTCTTTTCACATGCACAGTTGTGAATTGATTCACTATCTTTAGCTCGATCATCGTGATGAAAAGTCGCGCACAGTGTAAAATGTCAAAACGGATGTCATTTCACTCTCGAGGAGCACCGAGTGAAGACTGTTTTGTCTCGGTTTTAGTGTCAGAATTGGATTATGGAGTTAAACGTGTCTTCGCGCAATTGGAACTGAAACAAGTCAGTCTTATAGGTTCAAACGGGTCAAAACTATGTGAGTCTGCAAGGGGAGAGACAGGACTCTGCGCACCAGTTGAAGTCAGACTTGACTCAAAGCGCCATCAGCTTTCACTTGTCGTATGTCAGGGTCTTGGGGAGCATTCGACTGCAAGAGAGGCAGCTAACTCACACTCGGACACAACCACACAAGAAAAGTATTAAACAACTAGAGGATCTATATATGTCAGGCCGGTCAGGCCTTGTTTTACATAAATATTAATAAACAAAACAAAAGACAATAGAGGTATATTCAAAGCAATAAATTCTAATTACTAACTTAATCTATGATATTCATGTAATTATGGTTCCTTATTGGATGTACTGCAATCAATAGCAAATAGGTATATCATACGAAACTAGATATCAATTTAAAGTGACAGTTGAGTCGCCACTGGCCAGTCGCCAGGCAAACTCTCCCTAAATCATATGGGCTTGAATGTTAGGAGAGCCCAGTACGTTCCAAGCCTACAGAAGCACACTTCGGCTTGTAGGTAATTATGCAGTTGCAAAAAAACTATTTATATATATGCACAATCATTATTCAATTCATCAACAATGTGCCATATTACTTCAATCATACTATGGAAATAATTCTATAACACAGGCCACTCGTCGTCGAGTGCCAGCTGGGGTTTCCTTAGACTTCCTATGAGGCTGTGGTTCTCTATCTCTGATCTTCTATTATGCTTGAACTAATAAGATATATTACCATTGGTCACGCCTACTGGTAGGCGCGAACATCAAAATAGCGCAGCGTGGGCTTTCAAAGGTCAGCCCACTCAGACCTTTCTTTCTAGAGCTCAGTCAGTCCGTTAGCAAGGACTTCTAGTCTTCAAACCACACAGTTCAGGTACTGGCCAACCGGAGATACTTCACGACACGATGCTTCTGCTCGTCTGTATTCCCCAAATCTGAACGTTACACGATGTTTTATACTATCTAACTACCCAGCGTGCTAGTCCGCTGGCCCAATTAGTTCAGCTATCTCATAGGTCGAAACCTCCCACCATTTTAATAGCAATACGTCTGCACTATTCTACCAGCCAGTTAACGTGCAAAAACTTGTCTAGTCATACTTAACAATGTCAACTATCCCCACCTTGTTTCACCCCTACTCCATTACTTATTAATCACGAACATTAAAACCGACAAGCGTGCATCTAACAGTTTAACTTTACATTTATTTACTCACCAACTATAATTCGCGAGGGCCGTTCAAGGCCACCAGCCAATTTCTCATGGCCCTGGTAAAACAACAACAACTCACTCTCTGCGTGAGTTTTAACAACATCTGAATCATGACATCGTATATCACGCGACTTTTCTCCATTGTGCCACACTTCAATGTACCAGATCTCGCTTTAGCTACATGACATGCACAAGACCCTAACCACAACTGTACAGGTCTGTAGAAGAACTACAGAACGAATTAAAAATGAATGAAAGTTTGAACGTGAATGGTGAGATGAACGATCGCTGTAGAGACACGGGAGTGAACGAGTAAAGTATAGAACTGACGCTGCCGCGCTGGTGCTACACACTGGATGTCGGTTTCTGCTTTCCAATACAAGAAAAATACACACACACACAAACACAGGGGGAGAGACAAAGAAAGACAGGGAGAGAGAGGGAGAGAAGGGAGAAAGAGAAGGGGAAAAAGAGAGAGAAAACAAGTGACCATTCCAGGGAGAGAAACAACCTCTTCGTCGCCACTGGGACGAAGAAGATTTTTTTTAAATATCAGCTGAGTCAAGAGAATTTTACTTAGAGAATGTACATGTGCTGTAAACTATCTAGTCTGCAAAAGTGGCCCATAAAATAAGAACTTTTGCAAACTGCAAGAATTAACATGAATTAAATGAGAAAACCGCAAAATGACAATATTTCAAGTGAGTATTTTCAATGTAGAAACATGAAAAGATGTGGTGCTGGGACAAAGATGACACTAACATAAAAGTTTCCACCGAGCTGCTGAATTCCGTTCTCAATGGTTCAGTCAAAGTGGAAGCAATTCAATAATGTTTACCTTTAACAGGACAGCACAAAAATCAAATACACAATTGTACAGCCGCACACTTAAAACAGTAAACGCCGACTTGGAACAATGAATAAATGGACGATATAAAAAAATGAATAATAATAAAAAATAAAAACTTGGGGCCATCCATAAAGTTCGTATGCTGGATTTTGACAATTTTCCACTCCGTCTCCCCTCTTGTGCGAGCCCACGACCATTATTAATACGTTGAATACTCATGATAACGCCGTGATATTTTAAAGCTTTCCACAGCATTTTGCACGAACTCTTTGATTGTTTCGTTGGAAACATTGCCTATGTTTGATTTTTTAAATAACCCTACGGCCTATTTCATAAAAACAACAACAACAACAATTAACAAAACAAAACAGCAGCAACCAAAAACAAAAACAAAAATGTTTATATTCAGCACCATAAAGGTCTGTTTACACTGGCAGGTGTGGGAAATCGGAAAACAAAAGACGGAAAGCCAGGAGAGTTCTTCCCACACAGTCCCCCATTCCTTTTTTTTATTCCCAAAACCTACCAGTGTAAACAGGTCTTTACAGAAAAGCGCATGTACACTTCACAGAATCCCTCTCCCCTAATCCCACATAGGCAAGACTTTTTCATACGCTGAGGCAGGACTCCATCCCCATCCTCCCCACTTCCACACATACTTTATGTATAGCCCCTGAACAATTTCAAACGTTGCCAGTTTGTAACTGCCCAACAATTCCCCGACCACTGGAGTCCGAATGATTTACCTAAACATTTTGGTTTGAAGTAGTTCCACGTCAACAAGACAATTGGCAGACAAATCTTCTATGCCAAATTGGTGCAAAACAATCGTTCACTGTACAAAATAAGCGCTTCCATCCCATGGGGCAAATTGTTCCATTCCCATCATTTCCGCCCATTCAAACACAGAAAACCGCCCGCTTTAGGAATAGGATTTTATCGACAATTCTCTCAATAACAAGCAAATGACAAACTGAAGTAAAATAAAATAAAACAATAGGGAAACAATTATAGTCACTGGCCAGGCATTGGTAAAAGACAGGGTGGACCAAAAGTTAGATTACCTTAAATCTGAAAAATAAAGAGATAAATATTAAAATTCATGTTTTTAAAAATTGAATGGAAATTATAAAAAAAAATTAAGGAAAAAAATAAGGGGGGGGGGGGGGGAGGAGAGGGGAAAGATCAAATGCATACGCAGGCTGAAATACAACTGTTTCTATTGCAATAGAACTTGGTTAGCAATAAAATAATAATGTTGCAAAGTAACTTTTATTGGTCAAGTAACGTTTGGCCCAGCCCGTGTTACTGTTTCTGACACGACAGACCAAAAGTGTTCTCTGGCAACTTTCAATGGGTTTGGTGGATAAAGCAAGAAACAGGGTCAGGCCTGTTCCTCACTGATACTGCACAGTGCCGTATGGACGGGGGAAAAGGCGGGTGAGATGGGAAAATGAACAATTTACGGGGGAAGGGGTGGGTGGGGGGGGAATAAGGACCGCATGAGAAGATTGGACGGGACAATCTGGAAGATGCGGGGGAAAAAAATAATGTAAAAAGTATATACGAGACGCTGTAAAAGTGCGTGCACACAATTTCTGAAATGTAATGCCATATTCCGTGTTCATATTACATATTATTTAGAATGTTGTTGCAAGTATGTACGTCCCCCAAGTTTTTTGCACTAGGGGTACGTATCTTAAA
>OZ007582.1:41200772-41258795 GCA_963931925.1 Onchidella celtica
AGAGAGAGAGAGAGAGAGAGAGAGAGAGAGAGAGAGAGAGAGAGAGAAAGAGAGAGAAAGAGGGGGGGTGGGTCAGAGAGAGAAAGACAGGGGGGCCTGAGTGAGAGTGTGTCTCAAAGAGAGAGAGAGAGAGAGGAGGGGAAAAGGGAACGTGAGAGAGGAAGAGAAAGAGAGAGAGTGTGTGTGTGTGTGTGTCTCAGAGAAAGAGAGAAAAGAGACGGAGGGAGAGAGAGAGAGAGAGAGATGGGGGGGGGGGGTGCAAAATGTGAGGGCGTCACGAATGGCAAGGGCAGCAAGCAAATCTGACAAAGAGAGTTTTTTTTTTAAAAGGACGGGGGGGTGGGGGGGGAAGAGGGTAGGTTTTAAAAAAAAATAGGAGGGTGCGGGGTTGGAAAGGTCATGTAGGATAAAGATTGGGTGATGGGGCGTTGGAGGTACAGCGGGGGGGGGGGGGGGCAGGGTGATTCCTCGTGCTTCCTCTTCACCTGTTCTCAACATGTTACCTGCCAGCTAGATAACATAATACGACAGCTTCAGCTTCATCACTGAGTAGGGAGAACTCATCGTCGGGGCCCGGGTGGAGAGGAACAAAGTAAATACAAAATCTGCATCGTGAACAAGAGCAAACGTGAAGGGGGAAGAAAGAAAGAAATAACAGTGCACTTGTAGCGGAGAGAGAGAGAGAGAGAGAGAGAGAAAGAGATGAAAGGAAAGAGAGAGAGAGAGAGGAGTGGATATAGAGGCACGGAGGTGAGTGAGGGAGGAAACGAGAGAAGGGTAGATACAGACAGACAGATTGATAAAAAAGGGACTGAGCAGAAAGACACAAAAACTAACTAAACGTGAGCAGTGATTTTGTGTGTGAGAGAGAGGGGGGGGGGGAGAGAGAGGGAGAGAGAGAGAGAGAGAGAGAGAGAGAGAAAGAGAGAGAGGCGCAGACAGAGAGAGAGAAAGAGGGGAGGAGGATGATAAAGAGAGGTGAGAGACATGGGAGGGGTGGGGAAGGGGAGAGAAGGAGCACGAAAGAGAGAGGGGGGGGAAGAGAGAGGGGGCGCAGACAGACAGACAGACAGACAGACACAGAGAGAGAGAGGTTGAGAAAGAGAGGTGAGGGACAATGAGGCGGGGGAAGAGAAGGAGAGAAAGAGAACGAGAGCCAGAGAGAGAGAGAGAGAGAGAGAGAGAGAGAGAGAGAGAGAGAGAGAGAGAGAGAGAGAGAGAGAGAGAGATTCCAGTATTCCATCAGGAGCTAAAATCCCTGCCCTGTCTGGAACACTGCCTTCCTCTGAAACAAACTGGCACGAGACAAATGCACAGCTTGTTTTCAGCTGCTCTATAACCACCCTCTTTCTCGGGCAATGAAAGCTGGCGCAGTTGAGTCACCTAAAAGCTTATGTTCTCTGGGAAATTTTTGGTGTATTCGTCTGGATTTTTTTGCAGACAGGTCTGCTTGGAAACTAGAAACAATCGCACTGCCATGGTTTTTCCCACATTGCCCTACCAGTTGAGCTAAATACGAACTGAAATTTCAGTAATCTGACACATGAGAATAAGAAAACTTTCGAAGAGTTGAAAGTAGACCAAACTCAGTCGACAGTTCATTTTGATGGATACATAAGATGAATACAGACAGGCTGAGGAAGGCTATCTCAACAGAGCTGAGGTCAGGCCTGAGGAGGATCGGGCAGTTCCCACCTACGAATAATTATTCACGAGTTGCCATTTGACAAAAAAAAATGTTCCGACACTCGACAGTTATTATACCAACTCGGCCCCTCAGAATGACAAGATCCTATCTCCACTCTGTCATTTGGCAGAACTGAGTTCCACACTCCAGACTACGCCTACGATCCTTTTCCAGTGTGTATTAAAGTATCGGATTCGCTGTGTAATTTGTAGGTATTACTAAGAAGAAAAAAAAGTCGCAACTCTAAATCCTACGCGCACATGAAACGCCAATCACCAATTTCTCAAACGTTGATGGCAGGGAGTTAGAACCATGTCATTCTAAGGCGACGGACCAACTATGGCGGCAGGAACACTATTTTACACTTCTGAAGCATTCGTGAGTTTTCAAGTGACGAAAGACATCTACTCTAATAATAAGTGACACGTAGATGTATGTCCATATTGTGTTTATTATTGTCGTGCTGACACCATCCTCCCACACCCGTCCCTACCCACTGGTCAAGATCAGACCCGAGACACAAGACTACCGAGACGGACCATTCCTTCTTTCACTATTATGTCCACAGCTTGTGCGCGTATAAACACGATGAGTACTACTCATAGAGCTCTGTGGTACATGTCATTTTTCGGCCATATAAATTTCGGCCACCGCATCCACTACTTTTTCGTTCAATTATGAAGGGGGGTGAAATGCGAGTTGTTGCATTGTTGACATGGATGGTACGCGCACTAGCCGGCGGACGGAAAATGATGAATTGGTCCGTCTCGATATCCGGTGTCTCGGATCAGACTACGCCATAGACCTAGCTCAAAAATGCCGCCTTGGGGAAAGACCGTCATCTGCAGGAACCGACGTCCATCTTGTTACTCGCTTTAGTTTGTCTTTGGAGAAAGCGGGTGGACACGGCAACAGCCACACTGTCCTGGGAAAAGGCCAAACGATGGAGAGAATGTAGCAGAAGGACAGGACAGAAGGAGAGCCTACCAGAAACGCTCAACAACCACCCACTTGCTACCCAGAGGCGTGAATTTTTTTTTTCGTACTCACTTTACCAAATTCAGGAGCGTGGCAGCAACAGCTCCAACATATTACAGGGATTTTCGGTGATGTTCAGAGTCGGATTAGGATTAGGGTAAGAGTGCAGAGTCCTGAGATTGCAGCACCCACGGCAGTATTCGGTAGGACGACAAATCCCATAGCCGATGACCTGTGTTGGGAGTATGTTGCTGCCCCGCTCCTGAATTTGGTAAAGTGAGTACGAAAAAAAAAAATCACGCTACCCGGATGTGAGGAGTCTCAAAACAATTGAAAGTAAGCTTGGACACCTGGTTGAAAATCTCAAATCCACAACCTGCTCTTGATTAACTTCTAATCCTAACCTTTACAATATCCCATGACTACACGACTGTATCGTCGCATAGAGCCAATGATAAATATACCGAAGCAAATCATAACTGGTCATGTTTTGGTTCTTTTTTTTTCTTTTCTTTTTTGGCCCGGCAATAATGATAATGTCTTTCAATTAATCATTTAGAAACAACTTCCTCTCGGCGTTTGTCAACCCCGCTTTAAATTTGCTTCCCTTATGACTTCATTGGGCAATCATCAATTGAAATGCTTCCCTCTGCGCCAGAAGTGACAGAGATCGTCCTGGTGTTTATCAACAAGTGTCTCCAAGTATGTTCTTGCATGATAACTGGATCCAAAAAGTGAGATACAGAACGCCAAAGCGGATTCTACACCAACTCACAATCAAATGCAAAAATACAAAAGGTGGCTCAAGGAGTACAAATCTCTGTTCAACAAGACTGACGCCCCACTGATATCATCGCATGGAATTTTACACAGCAAATGACACAGAAAATAATTCATCTCCTTTATTATTATGTCCCATTTTCTTCCTAGACCAATTCTGACTTTGTGTTGGGTTTTACGTTCCTTTCCAACACAATGTGGTTATATGAAATGATACTTTTGTCAACGTCAGACTGTCGATGCGTCTGTGCAATAAAAAGACATCAAGATAGATTAGTTACCCTGAACTGTGCCCGGAGAGTACAAAATGAACCTTAAATATCTTGGTTACTTTGACGCGCACCCATCGATAATATATCACACAGCAGGGTGCCTCCCACCAAGTCTTAATGACCCACTGCCTTACAAGTGTGTACTGTTAATTTTATTTTCTAAGTACTACAAAAGAGATCAAGTCTTTTGGACAGCATAAAGTTTCAAACAACGACTGGGTAGCCCAGAACAGCGAAATTCTCCTACCTCTCATTGAGCAAAAGAAATCTGCTTTCAATGAGTATAACAAAAATTGCAATCAGAGTACAAAAACTAGTTTGAAAAATGCAAAAGCTAAACTTCAGCTGGAGGTAAGACGTTGCGCCAACAAATACTGGACAGACTTGTGTAACAGCATACAAGAGGCAAATGAAAAGGGAGATATGAAAACCGCCTTTAGTCAGATGAAAGTAGCTCTTGGGCCAATCATCACCAAAAGCGCCCCACTTAAGTCTGTAAATGGTGAACCCATCACAGATAAAAATGAACAACTGAATAGGTGGGTAGAGCATTACTCTCTGTTGTATTCAACTGAGAAAAATATTCCACCAGATTTTGAGGAACACCTCCAAAAACTGCCAATAATGGCCGAACTTGACGCTGAACCTTCCTTAGTCGAGCTTTCCAATGCAATCGACCACCTGTCTGCTGGAAAAGCCACAGGAAGTGACAACATTCCTGCAGAGGTATTAAAAGACCTAAAAGGCCCACTATTACCACACCTGTATAATCTGTTACTGCAGTGTTGGAAAGAAGGCGTGATACCACATGATATGAGAGACGCCAAAATTGTCACACTTTACAAGAACAAAGGAGACAAAGGCGACTGCAACAACTATCGAGGCATATCCCTCCTCAGCATTACTGGAAAGGCTTTTGCTCGCGTCATCCTCTGCCGCCTTCAACAACTGGCGGAAAAAGTCTTACCAGAAACACAATGTGGCTTTCGAAGCAAACGATCAACTATTGACATGATATTTGCACTTCGGCAAATCCAAGAAAAATGTAAAGAACAAAACAGGCCGCTTATAACATGCTTTGTGGACCTAACAAAGGCTTTCGACACCGTAAGCCGATCTGGCCTGTATGCAGTCCTTAAATCCATAGGCTGTCCACCAACATTGCTAAAACTTATTGCATCCTTCCACACTGACATGAGGGCATGTGTCAACTTTGAGGGCTGCACATCCAATTCATTTGCTGTAAACAGCGGTGTGAAGCAGGGATGTGTTCTTGCTCCTACCTTATTTGGTATATATTTTGCAGCCCTACTCAAGAATGCCTTTGGTCAATGTTCAGGTGGAGTACTTATTAACACCAGAGTGGACGGCTCCATTTTTAATGTTGCCAGACTAAAAGCAAAATCTCGTACAGAGCATATTATGTTACAAGAGCTCCTCTTCGCAGATGATGCTGCAATCGTGGCCCACGATGAAACCACGCTCCAGGCTCTCATCAATAGCCTTGCCAAAGCCTGTGACAAATTCATGCTAAAGATCAGTGTCTCAAAAACTGTAGTTTTGACACAAGGCTTGAGAAACCCCAACCCAATCATGCTGAATGGCTCTCCTCTGGAGCAAGTGGGAAAATTCTGCTACCTAGGCTCAACCATCAGTGGTAGCACAGACATAACAACTGAAATAAATGCCAGAATAGGAAAGGCGGCCACAACTTTTGGCAAACTCTCAAAAAGGGTGTGGAACAATAGCAAGCTGACCATCAAAACAAAGGTACTCGTGTACCAAACTTGCGTCCTAAGCACCCTGCTGTATGGCTCAGAGACATGGACCACCTACTCCAAACATGAAAGATCCCTCAACTCCTTCCACCTGCGCTGCCTACGCAAAATTCTCAAGATCAAGTGGCAAGACAGGATCTCAAATATCGAAGTTCTGAGCCGAGCCAACATTCCATCAACTCAGGCTCTCCTAGGCAAAAAAAGACTGCGGTGGCTTGGACATCTCCACCGTATGGAAAATGATCGCATCCCCAGACAAATTCTCTACGGGGAACTTGCTACTGGCAACCGACCCAGAGGTAGGCCACATCTGCGATTCAAAGACACTTGCAAGGTCACGATGAAAGCATTCAACATCGACCCCAATGAATGGGAGAACCTTGCAAATGATCGAAGCAGATGGAGACAAAAATTGCGCAGTGGCACGCTCGCAATAGACTTCAAGGCAAAAGAAACATACCTGACAAAACGACAGAGGCGGAATGAAAACACTCGCCAAAGTGAACCCAAAAGACTGACCTGCAATCACTGCCATCGCACTCTCGGGTCAAACATTGGTAGAATAAGCCACGAGAGAAGCTGTCAGTCAAAGTGAAAGTGAATATTCTAGCTGCTAAGACCGTCTGTAAAGACGCTAAAGGCCATATAGACAAAACTTAAAAAGTTGCCATGACCAAGTCCGTCCGTCACAACATTAGTTCTTCTCTGTTCTATCTCCATTTTCTGAAAAACTGGAGATCTTTTGGTGTGTAGAAAATGCATAACAAAATGTACACTTTGACACTTGCTTAAAATGCGGCATGACCCTTGTCAAGCTGTTTCACAGTCCCGATTTATTCTGGTTCCTAACCATAATAACTAAAGCCGCGAACGTTTAACCTGGAATTTCTAAGCTGTGCAAAAAGTGGAGTTGGAACAAACAAGAATTAAGTCGCTATATGTCACAACTAACACCAGTGCCACTGCATTACATCATCTACATCTCTACTTATGACAGAATCCCATGTATGCGCCGACTGATTGTATGCACATACTATTATATGCATGTTTATGTGTAGCCGTTTATGTGAGTTCCTATCATATTTCCTATGATGACAATCAAGCTGTACAATTCTGAATTCTTGATAGGGGATCGCGGGATTCTGAATGATTATTATAATCCTCTTCATTGCTGTAATAATAATAATAATAACAACAATAACAACAAAAAAAGGTGCTCACATTTACTGACCAGCCCTAGTGCACGTTTTCTTCCTCGGTAAAGTAATCAGCCGGGCCTCCCAATGTAATTATCATGAAAGCATTAAAATGAAAATGTCATGTCCTTTCCTTGCATTCTTATTAGTAAACAATATCAAAACAGATGAAAGCATTAAAATGAAAATGTCATGTCCTTTCCGTGCATTCTTATTAGTAAACAATATTAAAACAGATGCAAAACACAATATAACGTGATATCTCAGTCATTTTTCGGCCATATAAATTTCGGCCACCGCATCCAAATTATATCCTATTATTTACCTGCATAATACGCCCCCCACCCCCTCTCCCTCAGCTTCCCACGTCCTCTTGTGGTCTCTCTCTGTCCGCCACGCGTCCAAGCCTCCCCCCTACAATTCCCTCAGCAAACATCAACAGTTGGAGCAAGTGCTAGGGCTGTGTTTGATCAAGGAAAGTGATCAAATACTCAGGGCCCGGCTGAAGTAGACAGCGGGGGGCCCTTGTATAGGAGGCCCCGCGTAACCATTTTAAGGCCCAAATCATGTTTGCATGGCCACTCAGTCTGGGCGCTATCCCACTGCTCTTTTGAACAAAGCACACACACCCAAACGAGATACCAAGGGGGGGGGGGGGAAGAGTATTTGCAAGACTGGCTATTTGTTCGCTCGTCAGGAGGGAAGGTGGTTTGAGAGAGAGAGAGAGAGAGAGAGAGAGAGAGAGAGAGAGAGAGAGAGAGAGAGAGAGAGAGAGAGAGAAGACAGTGAGAGAGAGAGAGAGAGAACGTGAGAGACTGAGAGGCAGAGAGAGAGAGAGAGAGAGAGAGAGAGAGAGAGAGAGAGAGAGAGAGAGCAGGCAGGCAGACAGATAAACTGGACGATTCATATTTTTAAGAACAAACTAATAAGAAACCTGACAAAATCAATTCGCAACTAAAAGACGAATTATACATTAAACTTGCCATAGCCATACGGGGGATGCGAAAAGATGGATCATAGAATAAAGTGGACGCAAAGACAAGCTTGAAATATGCGAGTAATATTCTTAAACTCCACTGTCAAACTTACTGCTGTGCACTCTGAAAGCAGGCGTGGCCGGCCATTCACTCCATCAAAGTATCAAAAAAAAAAAAAAGTACCACCAAGCAAACACCTTGTTACGAATCGGTGCACACATGTATCGATGCACCGGGGAGAGTAGGTGCACATTCAGTTGTCCATCTATGCCAAAGATCCGCCAATAAACAGGGAGATATCACTATGCACTGATTGGTGAAAACCTGAAATTTCAACGCTTCAGTTGTTGTGCATAGAGGATATTATCTATATTATCATATATCACCAAGTACTTTTTCATGTGGAGGGTAAAAAAACGTAACTCTTTGAATCAATATGCATGAAAGATATGGGCATGCCATAAAGAAATATCTTGTAGATATGGTCAGATGACAAGGGAAACTTGTTTTATGAACGGGTATTTTGCATCCATAGAAATGAACAAATGGAACATGCACATACATAATACACCCAAGGAGCTTACTAGCTCCTAGAATACACCTCAATAAAATTATTAATTCAACGCCTCAGTGCACTTGCAAAACCTCAATAAACATATTGCGGGCATAGAGCAAAATTGTTGTATCTCCAGTGATATGAACAATGGGAGCTTACTCGGAAATACCACAACATTGGTGTCAATGATCTCATTTTTAAGGAAAATACAAAAATACTGCTTCTCCGTAACTTGGAACTGGTTAAAGACAGCGGAAAATAACGAAAATACTGCAAGAAGCAGTTTGTCATTATTACAGTTACTGCCATTATGAACCCCAATTCATATCACTGGAGATACAACAATTTTGCTCTATACCCGCGATATCTCATCCCACTGAAAATACATCGTGATCTACTAAAACCTGAAGCTGCACCTACCAATGAGCTCAAAATATAACTATACAAACCGTCATGGTCATAACACAATTGCTGAAGTCATGTTTTGGTGGTGTTTTTTTTTTTTTTTTAAATTACGAACACAGTGGTAGCTGTTGTCAGGGGAACGTGGTATTTTTACATAAAAAGCTACAGCTGAACAGTGAACATAACTCGGTATTTTCTCTATTTGGCTTTGTCATCAGACTACGCTCCCCTAACAAACAACGATATATAAATGGTGGTTAAGGTGGATGTAGGGTTTTCCGATAAAACCTCATACGTCAATGACATAAACCAGTGTTACTGTTGAACGGTGCAGCGTAACGTGACTGCCTAATTAAAGTAAGCAAGCATTTCATCTCAAACCACCCCCCCCCCCCAACAACAACAAAAATAACAAAACGACATGGGCACTTGTGAAATGACCGTGACAAAATACCTATATTCGCTGTAAGGGTTCGTCACACACCCCACACAGTGTGCCCCCCCCCCCCCCAATATGCACACGCAAAAGAACAGAATGATACAGCAGCTCCGGTGTAAACACACTAGACAAGTCAGTGGTTCTCAACCTAGGCGACATCGTCCCCGGAGGCGCTTAGTGTCAGAAACAAAACTTTGCAAAACTTGACATCATTATTTGTATGTAGTCTGTCTAGTTGTGAAATGTATCCATTGGGTCTGATTTTGGGTTCTTTTTCTATTTGGGGGGGGGGGGGGTAGATAAAGGAGTGACGAAGGAAAACTTGGGAGCCTACGGGGGGCCGATTGCCTGACACAGTTTGAGAACCACTGCACTAGACGCTATCCACAGTTTATCCAAATACGGGTGGGGTCACACACGGGTACAATAATTGGGTGATGCTCATAACAATCACTCGTACTGCTTATAACAATCGTTCATGTTATGAATGACTTAGATACGACTGTATAAACCTCTTTTTGTTCCTACTAGCGCCTTACCCACATGTGCTTAGAAAGAGCCCTGACGCAGTGTCATATTATATCTTTCCCACGGCTGATTGTTGGAAATTTGTCTTTTTAATAAACGACTAACTAGACATTTAATGTCGCGTAAAAAAAATAATCAAACAATTTTATCTTAATTCATGCAATAGTCCATCGTTCATTCGGTAATACGTCAAGATGGGGAAAGAAGATAACCTACCATCTGAGTGATTCTCTAGTTCTCAAGTACCAAAGCGTTTAATGCGTGGTTGGTTGACTGGAGTGGGCCTGAACATGAGTAAGTCAGGAAGTCTGATATTGGGCGGTTTGCTGCCATTCTTTACAAACACTGAAACAGTGTATTATTGACTGAGTGACTGGGTCATTTAATAAATGCTTCAGTTTGACGCTGATGATGACAGTGGCATGGGTGTGAAAGAAAACCAAAAATCACAACTCAGAAAGACAGAGAGACAGACAGGTGGAGGGAAAGATGGATAGACCGACACGGAGAGAGAGAGAGAGAGAGAGAGAGAGAGAGAGAGAGAGAGAGAGAGAGAGAGAGAGAGAGAGAGAGAGAGAGAGTTGAAAGGCAGGGAGAACGAGACAGACAGACAGACATGGAGACAAACAGGGAGGGTGAGAGAAAGAGAGGAGGAGAGAAAGAAAGGCGGGGGAGGAAGATTGGGCGAGAGAGAGACAGACAGACAGAAAGAGGGAGAGAGAAAGAGACAAAGAGGGAGGGAGGGAGGGAGAGAGAGAGAGAGACAAAGAGAGAGAAGGACAGAAGATAGAGCGAGAGAGCGACACAGAGAGACAGACAGAGAGAGAGAGAGAGAGAGGGGGGGAGGGGAAGAATCAAAAAGAAATAGTAACAAAAGATCACTGAGACTAAAGTACAGTCATGTAAGACCCAAAACAAAGAAACCACAGGATGAGCTGCTTCATTCTCCTCTCTAAATGCCTCATTATTCCAAGGGAGCTCAAGACAAAACAACCAGGTATCACTCAACCCGGGGAGAAACAGAAAGATTAATGCTACAGCATGTTCGATGTGCAATTTCCAGTGATGACATGTTGTGATTTCCAGGGTCGCTTTGTTGTAAAATGGTTTCGAGTTGCGCAGATTAACTCACCGTAATGAGCAATTATAGGTCTTAAATGTGGAGCGGGGAAACGTGTTGTAGTCATTTTGGAGTGGGGGGGGGGGGGAGGGGGGGAGAGAGAGAAAGAGTGAATGACACCTCTCTTTAACTGCACCTCTCTTTAACTGCGCGTGAAGCATGCATGCATGGCTGAATAATCAAGACTCGGGAGGGGCGGGAAGGAGAGAAAGAAAGAAAGAATGGAGGAGGGTGCAAATGATGAACGCTTGGAAAGTACATACCTAAAAGCAACGGAATAATTATTCATGGAATACATTATCTTTTGAAAGACAGTAATTATGGTTAATTAATATGGTATTTAGTCATGACAAGAAAATGACTACTGAACATTACGAGAAAAAAAAAAGAGAGAGAGACCGAGGACCCTGGATGGATACTATGAAAGCAACAGGTGGAAAACAGGAAGGGGGGAAGAGAAAGAGGGAGAGAGAGAGAGATGGATAGAGAGAGGGGGGGGGAAGAACGAAGGCGAGTGTGGGGAAAGAGAGAGAAGCGGGGGGGGGGGGTGTCAGGACAGGAAAGAAAGGGGACAAACACAGACAGACAGATAGACAGAAGGACAGACACACTAAGCAAATCGATTAGAAACGGTGGATAAAAACAGAACATCGAACACTGTCCAAAAGACA
This sequence comes from Onchidella celtica, assembly GCA_963931925.1. Classification (NCBI taxonomy): domain Eukaryota; kingdom Metazoa; phylum Mollusca; class Gastropoda; order Systellommatophora; family Onchidiidae; genus Onchidella; species Onchidella celtica. The sequence continues at coordinate 41,212,160 of OZ007582.1, forward strand.
AAGAACTCCTTTCAATTTCTTGTTGATTAAAATAAACTCCTGATGTCTTTCGTCGTTTTCTCCACAAACGGTGACAAAGAAAGCTCCCTGTCCACTCACAGGCACACAGAGCTAACAATCGAAATGATACAACAAGTTCTGTTGGTGTAATTGGTACGTAATCATAACATTGTTCTACCCCTGGTTGTGACTATTAAAACTAACTATAAACAAAAACATGAGTTTATCAGTTTGTTGTGCTAACAAGCGAGGAACACTCCAGCCACAGCAAAAACCAGAATACTTATTAAGATATTGAAATGGGTGGAGTTATACATGGTAACCAGCCATGTTCACAATCACGTCTTAGACACAGACTCTTGTAGAACAAACTGTACAGTAAAAATCTCCACAAACCTCCAAGACAAATCAGACAACTCGATGTAAATGGCAATGATATCTGAAGCGAGTTTTCTTTCGATTTGTGTTTGATTGTAATCGTTCTTCTTCTTCTTCTTCTCCCAAGAGTATCAAACCTCCTCCCAAAAAGGAGATGAGTAACACGTATTCTTTCCATCATGTCGACATGCTGTAAATTCACTCGTAAAGTTCTATTTGCCCAAAGTTCAGACAGAAAACTTTCTGAGGTGCGGACAATTTGTTTCCTAAACTTTTTCGAATTTCTCTTATTCAAGTGTAATTTTTGAATAGACATGATGTTAGTTGGGCCTCAGAAACAGCACTAATCTTGAAAAAAGAAAATGCAGAGAGAAACTAAGGAAAGATTAAAACAAAAGAAGACCAAAAAGCGCGGGTTATCATACTATAATTGAGCAGCTAGAGCGTGAACATAGGAGAACATAAAACTGCGTGACGACGCGACAAAAACTTATGAAGTTTTGTCTACTGCCTCAATTTTGGACGATAAATTACGTGGACACATCAATTTTGGACAAAATTCAGTGTTAATGTTACTTATTTACGATTTTTTTTTTTTTTAAAGACGAATTTTCGTGGAGTAGAAAGGAAAAGTATGAAGTGAAAGTTCGTTACGACTGCCTGACCACCGTTCTACGAACAACAAAAACGTTCATTTTACACGCCATTCGCGACACTCTGAATCGGGTTCATACAAAGTCTTGAAAACTAAATTTAATGACTTTTTAAGGACTTTGGCATCATTTCCAGAATGTAAGGACTATTTGAGTACTTATTTTTTCTTTTATGAAAATTAAGGACTTTAAGGACTTTTAAGGACCTGTGTGAACCCTGCTGAATACAGGAGCTAGAGTTGACAGGTCGGCCATGCTTCGTGGCGTGAAAGGTGGACAAAATGACCAGGTCCAAATAACCATGTTGCTATAAATGAAACAATCCAGCCATGTTATATGTTTATTAAATTTGCGTGCAATTATTTCCTTCCAAACCGGAATCGCCTGTTGCTCTCACCCTTGGCCTCGACAGTGCAATCGGCCATTCAAATTAAACATCGGGGTGAAACTATTTCACCTTTCTTGGGATATCTAGTTCAAACCCGTTGCTTTTTCTATAATATTCCTGATATTGAATTTATATTTTTAATGTCCCTGAATTAATTACAGGTTTCAGCAATTAATAACCCTGTCTCGCAACATGTGAAAATTGACCTGGCGTTGTTACTGTCAGGACTCGAGCAGAAAAAGATCACAATGGGTTATTCAGTTTGTCATGGCAAGTTCGATACCCGTAGTATTCACTGAAGCAGAAAAACGATCCAAGTCTACCACTCGAACTGTTTTGTGATAGATCAATACGGCTGTAATTTACAGGCCCGAGCAAATGGTCGCCGAAGAAATAATTATTCGGAAGGAGAAAATAAAAAATAAGAAAAATTACCAGTCTGACAATGGTGATTATGTGTTGACTACCAAGCTCTGTGTGTGTGCTACTGTCACTTAATGAGGGAGAACATTGACTTGAAGTTCTGGAACAAAGGCTCGGGACGGAAAATCATCAACCGTTTTTTTTTTTTTTTTTAATTTTGCAATCCCCACCCTCTCCCCGCCTACCTAAACTTAACAAATCTGATCGATAGGATATCGATCATTTGTTGTGGGGAAGGGTGAGAGAGAGAGAGAGAGAGAGAGAGAGAGAGAGAGAGAGAGAGAGAGAGAGAGAGAGAGAGAGAGAGAGAGAGGAGAGGAGGAGAAACAGATAGACATAGAGACTGAGAGAGAGAAACACAGAGAGAGCGGGGGGGGGGGGGGGAGAGAGAGAAAGGAAAGACAGACTGAGAGAGAGAGAGAGAGAGGAGAGAGGAGGAGAAACAGATAGACATAGAGACAGAGAAAGAGAGAGCTGGGGAAGAGAAGGGAGAGGGAGAGAGAAGGGGGGGGGGAGAGCTAGACTGAGAGAGCGAGAGCGAGCGAGACACAGAGAGAGAGAGGGGGGGGGAGAGCGAGAGAGAGAGAGGGGGGGGGAGAAACGGAGACAGAAAGAAACACCCATCAGGATGTAAGAGAAAAGTTCAAGTATGAAAGTAAAAACTAGAAGAAAGTATTCCACACAGATGAAAATTACCGTCGGCAGTTTGCCTCAGGGCGGCTCACAACTTTCACTTCTCCAGTAGTGCCACCCAGCAAATTGTTGCGTCTGGCACTCCACAGCACACTTCACATCAAACGTACGCCCATGTTCACATGTTGGCGCACATGCACGCAATGCACAGGCACGCGCAGCGCGCACACACACACACATACATTCTGCAGGTTAAGTCATGTACTACAGGTATATCCCTGGGTGCACGAACACTTTCAGTTAAATCACAATTGCAACAAAGACCGCAGGTGTTCAGTTTTCACTCGTCATAAAAATTACTCTTGAGTGAGCGGTAAGACGGGAGGGGGGAAGAGTGAAAGAGGGGGTAGGGGATGTTGGTGGGTGGGTGGGTGGGGTGAATATGGATGAGAAGAGAATAGACGGCAGATGATTTTTTTTGTAAAAAGGGGGGAGGGGGTGGAATCCTCCCGATGGCACCCATTGGACAGAGCTTGGGTTTCCATTCGATTCTCTAAATCATTAATCAGTTTCTTTCACGGGTTGATGGTGTATATAAATTAATAGATTGATGACAGGAACACAATCAAAAGGATGAATTTCTAACTCAGTAACATTCATTACAACGATTCCCTAAACCAATAAGGCCCGCATATCCCCACGACTGACCAATCAGCAGCTGGAGGACAGCATAAATGCCACTTGCAAAATCAAGCCGGTGCAATGAACCCCCAAAAATACAGCACTGTATCTTGGGTGATCCAATGGTTACAGCACTTGACCCTGGCACGACAGGTCCCAGGTTCGAATCGCGCTGGGGCGGGGCCCAAACTACTTTTTGGCTTATTTGAAGGCGCTTACATGGACAATTTGATGGGCGTCCAATCCTCGTCTCTGATATGTCTCACTGTGCAGAAAAACGGGGTAGGACGAGGTTACAGATTTCTTCCACGGATTTCCCATTTTCGAGACTATTTTGAGTGGGAAATAGTATCCATCATGCCCCATGTCGCCATCAATTTCAATCTCATGCATTATACAATGCGGCAAAACAATATTTTTGTCATTGTTTCTCAATGTTCAATTATTAACCCGAAGTCTTGCTCTATGGTTGAGGCGCGGCCGGCGTGACCGACCATGTCGCGAGTTAGTTCCAACTTCATTTTTTTGCATAACTTAAAAATTCGACGGTCAGCGTTTGTGGCTTTTGTATTTTGTGATAAGGAATTAGAATAAATCGGAACCGTGAAACACTTTTTGAAAAGTGCCACACACACATTTTAAACAAAGTGCCAAAGTGTGCATTTGTTATACCTCTTCTACATATTAAAATATCTCCAGTTTTGTTGTTTTTTTTCCCCGGAGAAAAAAAAGAGACAGAACAAACAAGAATCAAGTTCGCCATATGCCAAGCATCCTCCCTCTCAACGCCTACAACTTCCTCTTTGCACATGTGACTCCTGGAGAATACCACTAAAAGCACAAAGAGCAGGAAACCCGAGGGTAACAACAACAACAACAACAACAACAACAACAAAAAACCACTACAACAACGACAAAATGACAGAGCACAATGAAGAAATCTATTTCGACTGGCGGATCCTCTATGCATGGTATAATTTCCGCCACAAAAATGATCATCTTTGCTTCCTGAACAAGTCAAATAATTGATTGTACGGCAGACACGGTGACAGACAATTGCGAGACAATACGCTCCTTCTCGTTGAAATGTCCAACAAACAATTTCACTCAAATTCGTACGATTTCCACGTATTTCCAAACCTTAAACTGAAAACAGATTAAGCAATGGCGTGTCCAATATTCCGTGTTAACTTTTGAATGGGGAACCGGATACGCGAACGCTAAATGCAGGCCATCAATACATCTACTAGGTCAAATCTTGTGCTCTCCACTGACATACAATCTGGTCTTGGCGAGTGCCGAGAAAAACGAAAAGACAAAAATGAAGAAGGCTCAGCCGAAAACAAACCTGTTGCTGCCAACCTGAATGTTGTATCCACCACAGCCACGCTTGTAATCCATGACAGATTTGAACACGTTCACAATCTACTGCTACTACCAATATTGGTCCATATATTCTGCCTCTGCTATGGGTCTACTTGTATTCAAACTTTGTACAAATATCTCTATAAACCCGGCTAAAGTTGAAACTTTCATACTTCTCTTTAAAAAAAATATTTCTAATACGATTTCAAGCAAAATATTTGCAACTGAATGCAAAAAACAACAAAAAACAACAACCGGCAAATCTTTCACATTATAAGCAAATCTGAATTTCCCGCCCGACAAAATGAGGCACTTCGTACATTTTGGTGGTATGGACTTATTGGTATCACCAAATAGTTTATTCAAAACCCTTTCATTTGATAACAAAATATAGCTGTAATGTCATTAGAACATAAGATATGGGCTCTCAAAGACAGGAAGTGACACAACCGCAGTTTTGAGAAAAAACGCTTTTAAAGTTTCAGTGTTTAGTCAAAAATTTTTATCATGACTCGATTCAAAGTCAGTTTTGAGGCCTTTACCCCACTCAAACAAGATTATCATTTGAATTTTCTAGTACAACTTCCCCAAGTGTTCCCCGGCCCCGCAAACTGACACGGGCGGCACATAATGACAAAAAAGAATGTCACAAGACGCCATCCCGGTACTAACCACAAGAAACAACAACAACAAAGAAAAAACACTGATGATGCCAAATGATTCTGATGGCTGAAATCTAAGTTTCACAGTTAGCTGACCACTAGACCGTCCATGTCTTCAGCCTACACCTCCTTCCCCACCCCTCCCACACCCACACTGTCATAACAAAATGATCAGAGACATTAATGAAACATGACAGTTTCGTTTAAACTGCACTTGGAAAAAAATAACAAATAGCCCGGTTTCACACTAAAACAACATAATGCCAAATCAAAACATTTACCTTCCCCTCCTAATCCAAATCGGATTTTCAGACTATAAAGGAGCGTATTCGCATGTGTTTGCTAAACTAATATTAACATCTAGATCTATAGCTAGATGTTCCGTTAGGGAAAAACAGATTGTATTCATGTGAAACTGAAGAATGAAAGACTGAACAAAAAAAAAAAAAAATGGGGAATGGGTGGGCATTATTGCCAAGTGCAGTAATAAGTAGCGAGAGCCTTATGTCATAGATATACGGTTTGGATCCGGCACCTTGAAACAAAAACAAAAAAAAACAACCAAAAAAACAAAACCTACAGTAGCCTTTTCCCGTTTCCCCCATATCTATTCTGTGCTCCGTCGCCGCACTTTTGACTCTAAAATAACCACGATTGAGTTGCCAGTATCAGGGCGTCAAACACTCGGATCCTGGACAGAACTCAAAAACCTCCTCCCCGACAACCCACATCCAAGAAAGAATCTTACCATTACCCAGCCAAGACCCCAACAAAATTCAAAAGTTATCCCTGCGCAACAACTGAGGGAATGTTCCTTGATACTTACACTACCCGAAATCGCAATGCACGTGTACGTGTCTGAGGGACGCAAAGGCAACACACATCGCGATCATAGTTTTTGTTTATTCCAGCTCCACTTTTTGCGCACCTGAGAAACTCCACATTAAGCGTTTACGGCTAATTACTGGAAGGGAGTTAGAATAAATCGGGAACATGAAACAGCTTGGTAAGTGCCACAATGCATTTTAAACAAGTGTCAAGGTGTGCATTTCTTATACCCCAGTCTACACACTAATAGATCTCCAGTTCTTCAGCAAATGGAAACAGAACAAACGAGGATTAAGGCCGCCACATTTACAAAGGTAAGAAAATACAACAAGACTTGAGAGTGAGAAATAATTTCCATGTTGGTGTTAAGTTGAAAAAATCCAAGACTCGACAAATTCTGAGATCTCACACAGGAATACAAATATTCGGTTTTACTTACGGCATGTCTGTTGACAGTGGTAAACAACAAACACTGAAGGCTTGTGAGGGGAGGGGGGTGTGGTGTGGTGTTAAAAATCAATACTGCACTATTCTGATCACACAAAATTAAATTGTAATGTAAATACTTACTGTCTGCGTCCTGACAGTTCTGGTTGGGGGAGTGATGATCCCTTTGATTCTTCGGTATTTCCTTTTACAAGAAGTTCCGCCTGAGCAAAGCACTTTTGTAGGTACTCAATTTGACCACTAGAAAGCCCGATTTACTCCGTTCTTTATCTGCGATCCACGACCATTCATTACGAATCACTTGCATAATTACGTAACTGGCGTACAATGACCTTCAGAAATGCACAAAGGTAAACAGCGACACACGTTGACAGAATCCACTTTAAATCCTGTTAGTAGTATTTCGTCCATCTTACTACCATATCTCCTTTCATCATTGTGAAAAACACGCAATGATGTTTATTCAACAAACAAAAAAATGAACAGTCCACCTACTTTCATTTCTACTCCATCGACGTTTTGTGTGAGTTCACTGCTCAAGCCAAGCGAGCGCTATCTTCCACTCACTCTTTTATGGCGGAGAAAGGGCAGACAACAAAGACAGCGTCACGTCATAGATTTCCACTGCTATTGTTCTATAATCATATCAATTTTGCAACTATGATTATCCTCAACATCCTATCTTAACGTCTTAACACAAGTGGCGGTTACAGCGGATGCAGGGGGGTGAGAGGATGAGAAGGGGGGATGAATAGGAAGAAATGATAATAAAAATACACATTATTACTGTAAAAGCCTCTCCCTGTTCTCCATAATTATTAAGCGCCACTGTATAACTTAATGTCAGTAGAAATAGGTATTTCCTCGCTCGATACGCAACAAAACACACTAATAAACGATGGTAGAACAACTGGCAAACGTTCATTACAGGTTTAAAAAAAATTACAATAGAACAATAAAGTATCAATGTTGGGGGGGGGGGGGGGTGGTAGACATTCACTATTTAAAAATGAAAAAAAATACACATGAAGACGAGAAGAATTCTGTTTACTTGCAAGGAGGCCCCAACATGCTCACACACAGGGTACAACACAGACAGAGGCCGACCTCTCAAACATTTAAAACAGAACACTAATAAAGTATTAATGTTACGGGCATTGGTAGACGTTCACTATTTAAAAAAAAAATAATTACACATAAAGACGAAAAGAACTGTTTATTTGCAGGGCCACCCATACATATTACACACACAGGCTCACACGAAAATACAATATTAATATTATTAGGAAATTCCACATTTTAAAAAAAAAATCAAAAAATTAAATCCATGGACTCGCAAAGAATTATGTTTATTTGCAGGGAGGCTTCTCACAAACAAACACTCAAATCGCGGGTATAGAGCAAAATTGTTGTATCTCCAGGTTTATGAATAATGAGAGCTGTCTCGGAAACACTACATTATTGCTCTCAATAATCTCATTTTTGAGGGAGATACAACAATACTGCTTCTCTGTAACTTGGAACTGGTTAAAGATAGCGGAATAACGAAAAATTTGCAAGAAGCAGTTTGACATTATTACAGTATTGCCATTATGAACCCCAATTCATAAATCTGGAGATACAACAATTTTGCTCTATACCCGTGAAATACGCACGAAAAACAACACCAATAAACAATGTCAGAAGAACCGGGATACGTTAAAAACCAAAATATAATCATGAAGGCGACAAAAAGTATTCTGTTTGTTTTGCAAGGAGACTGCTCGTTTACAGACACTCTCCCGTGCAGGGTGGGACCACAGAAAACACCAAGAAAATAAAGCCACGTCTTCCACTGACATTCACAACAGAAACCTATATTAAGCAAAAAAATTCAAACTAAAATATCAAAGACTTCACCATTGTAATTATCTATTGAATCTGCATCCCCGGCCCCTTGTACTCAAAAACAGAACAGCAAAAGCTAACTTTTCCCCCCTCCACGACCAGATAAACAATAAACTCACGTGCACGCGTGCACGCACACACACACACACTCATTCACTCACACACAGGCTCACGGTCTTTCTCTCCAAAACCACCATTCCCTCTGCCACTGTCGACCTCAAATCCGTGTACATGTAGTTATCAGAGGAAAGAACGAAATAAAATCTATGTAAAGCCCTTGAGAGCCCCGCCCACTAAATTACACGTGCGCCGATGAGTCAATTTCCCCCCTTTGTACTCTTTACTTCCACGGGATGCAGTTTTTGCTCTATTTGAAGCTAAGCAATTTTTGTCTCTCTCTCTCTTTGTGTTGGGTCGCGCAACCACGCAAGGAAATTACTTCAACACCGCTTGGGATTCTTAACAACACCCTCGTGCACAACACAAATTTCAAGTCCTGAGCTTCGGATACAATAGACCAAAAAATATATATATACAAAAAAAAAACAAAAAAATCATCGGGACGAGAGAGAGAACTGGCTGAAGTGGAAAAGGTTGGATAGAAAGACGGTCGGTAACAAATGGATACAGATAAACAGAGGAAGAGAGAGATAACACAATCCTCTGGAATGTGTTTGTAGAAGACAAAAAGAGAGAATCGTTTAAGACACTATTCCCAAAGTTTTGATTGTCTCAGAAAATGTAAAAAAAAAAACAAAAAACGGTGGAAGTGTGAGGAGTGTGGCGAATCATGGGGGGGGGGGGGAAGAGACAAAAAATCTTCTTATTGCACAGTGAGATAAATCATCACATACAGCTACATAATTTTGATCTCTTTCCCATCAGAAGGGGGGGGGGGAAGAGAGAGAGAGAGAAGGAAAAACGAAAAGAAAGAAAAAAACCAACGAAGGCTATGCATTGTAATATTAACAATGAGGATGTATCTGTATGAGAGAGAGAGAGGGAGAGAGAGAGAGAGAGAGAGAGAGAAATGGGAGAGAAAGATGGAGGGGGAGAAGGAGGGGGAGAAGGAGAGAGAGAGAGAGAGGGGGGGGGAGCAACAACTACTACTTTAAAACTAAATACTGCAGTTTACCTTATATCTTTTGGAAAATTCCTTCCTTCCCTCCACTCCCACATCTCTATATTCTCACCAGTGTTACCTTTCGGTACCTCTGAATCCACCCCCCCCCCTCTCCGTACCTCCATTCATTGCCCCCCCCCCTCCTCCTCTGTCGTCATATTACCACGCAGTACTACTGGTATCACACGGGCCCACAAGCCACAGCAGCAGTTGACCCAGTAATTGGCTTAAATGGATCATCCACTGGCCCGACCGTCCAGCCCACCAGACGGATAATCCCTATGTCTCCTCCAGGCAGTGGACAGCTCCTCTCCCCCCCCCCCTCCTCCCTCTCCCCCCATCCCAGGGCAGCAACGCCGTCTCTGTGTAACGTGCGAGAATGTGTACGTGTGCCATAGTGTGGGCGCAAAACAGGTCATATAACACATTCTAACCAACTGAAGAAGCGAGAAGTCTTGTACAGCTGTGTACCCACAACTATAATACGGACAATCTTACACCGTACTTTATCTTTAGAAAGCTTCCAGATTAACAAACAGGATAATAAACTGACAAGGACTACTATATAGTAGACCTCGTAAACAGAGTATAAAAACAGCATGCATGCACAGGGTTCGTACAAAGTCTTGAAAACTAATTTTAAGGACTTCCTAAGTACTCACGGTAAACAAATTAAGGACCAAGAAATATTACAACTATACAAGTGGTGTGCAGCACTCATCGAAACGGAATGTTTCTGTATCCAAAACTCAGTAAGGCTCTGGATGAGCACGCCCCTCCGAGGATACTGACCATCAGCCATCGTCCAGCTGCCCCATGGTACACACTTCGCATTAAGGAGGCGAAACAACAACGGCGTAGAGCAGAAAGAGAGTGGAGAAGAACAAAACTAACTGTCCACAAACAGATTTACGAACAACACATCCATAATGTGAAAGTACTCATTAACTCTGAAAGAAAATCTTTTTACAGTGAAAAAATTGTAAATTGTAAAAACTCTTAAGATCATTTTTACCATTGCTAATGAAATGAAAGGAATGTCCAAAACACCTGCACTACCTAACAACATTCCCACCTCAGAGTTACCTGATAAATTTGGTCAATTTTTCTCTGACAAAGTGTATAAAATTCGTAGTGAACTAGATCATGACAGAAATGCTGATGAGTCTGATTTAAATGTTCTTACATCACATTGCGCATATACTGGTAGCACACTTGGTGAATTTAAACCAGTCACTAAGGAAGAAATTAAAAAACTCATTTTGTCATCACCACCAAAATCATGTCCTTTGGATCCAATCCCCACCACTCTTTTAGTCCAATGTCTCGATACACTTCTTGATTCTATAACATCTATCATCAATCAGTCTTTACAGTCAGGGCAAGTTCCCACATGTTTCAAGAAGGCTTTGGTAATACCTTTATTGAAGAAAAAGAGTCTGGACCCAAATGAACTAAAAAATTATCGCCCTGTGTCCAACCTACCTTTCCTGTCCAAAATCCTCGAAAAAGTTGTTCCAGCTCAACTTAAAGAACATCTTAACTTGAATGATTTGATTGAGCCTTTCCAATCGGCCTACCGGGAAAATCATAGTACCGAAACTGCCCTGTTGAGAATAGTAAATGACATCTTACTATCAAGTGATGATGGTAAAGTCACCATTCTAACCTTACTGGATCTGTCCTCTGCTTTCGATACTATCGACCATGTTGTCCTTCTCCAACGGTTATCCTTTAATTTTGGAATCAGTGGCAATGCATTATTATGGCTCACATCGTATTTGAGAGAAAGATCACAGTATGTCACCGTACAAGGTAACCTGTCCACCCAGTTCCCATTGAGATTTGGTGTTCCTCAAGGTTCAGTCCTTGGCCCTATTTTGTACACGCTGTATACATTTCCATTGAGCCAAACAATAAGATCTTACAATATTGATTACCATATGTACGCTGATGACACACAGCTGTACAAATCTTCCTATCCTGGTGACTTGCCAATTTTGGTAGCAAAAATTGAAAATTGTTGTAGAGCTGTGAAGTTGTGGATGGAAAATAACAAACTGAAATTGAACAATGATAAAACCGAGGTTATTCTTTGCTCCACTAGCAGTAAACTGAATTTGGTAGATGCAAACATCACAGGCATACAGTTTGACGACACTTTCGTTGAATTTTCAAGCCCAGCAAAAAACCTGGGCGTACTTCTTGATAGTACATTGAGTATGGAGCGTCATCTAAACAGCTTGGTTAGATCGATATTTTTTTAGATTAGGAAAATTTCACGAATGAAGCCTTTTTTAACCACAGATGCCATTAAGACCCTGGTAACATCCTTGGTTTTGTCACGTCTTGACTATTGTAATTCACTGCTGGCGGGTCTTCAGGAAGAAAAGATTTCAAAACTTCAGAGAGCACAGAACTGTGCAGCTCGTCTTGTTCTTGGAAAATCAAGATATCACAGTAGCACAGAGTTACTCAAAACACTTCATTGGTTGCCTGTTAAAGCACGTATCGAGTACAAGATTGCACTAATGTGCTTCAATTTCTTTGAATCTTCCACCCCAAATTATTTAAGTGCAGTTTTGTTTTCCTATATATGCCCGCCAGAGCCCTGAGATCATCACAGGACTCCAGGCTTTTGAAAGTCCCACGATGTAACCTAAAGAGGTTTGGAGAAAGGTCGTTTAGTTACATTGGTCCCACTATTTGGAACTCCTTGCCTATCTCTTTGAGATTCGCTGGCAGTGCTGCCATTTTCAAGACGGGGTTAAAAACATATTTATTTGAGAAATATCTATAGTGTGTGTGTGTGTCTGCCAGCTGGCCATTTATGTGTACGTGTGTGTGTGTGCATATATTCCATCATGTTATTGTAAAGCGCCTTGAGGCATGGCTAAAGGCGCTATATAAATCTACTTTATTATTATTATTATTATTATTATTATCCAGAGTTGAAACAGTAAATTCACTCTGAAAAGTTCAGTTATTTCAAACTAATCAAAGCATTAATTATCCAGTGTGCAACTGGAAGATTTGAATATCAAATGTTTCAACTGAAACACAAATTTTAAGGACTTTGGCATCATTTTCAGAATTTAAGGACTTTTTGAGTACTTAATTTTTCTTTTATGGACTTTAAGGACATTTAAGGACCTCTGTGAACCCTGATACAACATATAACTTGTTCATTGAAAACGGCCCAGCTCAAAGATTGTTAATTCATTAATTTTCCCCATTGGCTTGGGAGATTTTGAACACTAATACATGTACTTCAAAGGCGACCGTCAAACCAAATTAAAAATAGTGCCGTTCAGGAGAAGGACCGTTCCAAAAGTTCTTTTCAGTTTACATTACCTTCCAGTACTTTGAATGGGCCCGGCTGATTATTTTGGCCCAAAGTTACCGTGTCCATTTCGTGTGGACTAATCGCAGTTCCAGAGACAGATTAACACTTTGTACTATTATTCTTATCATTACTATTACGAGTTCGCCCGCTGACTCAAGGGATACACAGGTGTGGTTCTTGAAATTGAGTTTCGGTCACCAATGTGTAAATTGAGAGCAGAACGCATTCATTTTAATTCTACTGGAAGAAAATGCGTCTTCTCTTCCCGGCTCAAAATAATATATCGACACACTTTTATCTGTTCAAGTGAGCTGTGGCTCAAAATAAAAAAAAAAGTATAAAATATATAGCTAACTTCAAGAGCTAATCTTATAAAACATGCTACGCGCACCTTTACGTCTCTCTATGCGCAATATGTGAGTGTACATGAGAAAACCCACAATAAGTCGCAAACATGACATTTTGAGTTCTGTACACATAATAAAAGACAAGATATTTCTGATAAACTGAAGTCAGTGACCCCCCTAAAACAAGATTGTGAGAAAACGGAATCTAATCCTAAAAGTGGCAATAGCTAATTGACCAAGTAATATTGGAGTGATTGCTGTTAGGAGACCGTAGGCTAATAACTAAGCCGTTATAGGGATCATATACTGAGTAGTGTTGACTGCTCATCTACAGTTTACCCTGTAACACGCCACGGTCCCCTAAACAACAGCCAAGTTGGAAGTTTGTGTCGGACCCATATTTTCACGTCAAAGCCGCTTTTCTCAAAATCAGCTCTGTCGACATATTGTGGATTTTCTCATGCACACTCACATATGATATGTAAAATTTAAGGCTTAGCATGATTACATTGGAGGCCTCACTTCCTTTATATTATATTATTATTTGTAGTAGTAGTAGTAGTAGTACCATTTGTAACGTTGCATTTGAGCTCTAGACTACCTATTAGCGCCTATATGGTTTCCTTCCCAAGTTCTGATGTGGTCTTCATTTTACTGCACCACGCCCGTTCACTCCCCTATGGTCTCGCAAATTGACCTTCTTTGGGGCAGCCCACTGTAACTTTACCCCTAGCTCGACTACCGCGATCCACCGCCTATTTGTGTCCACTCAAAATGCGGGTACGGACAGGCATCAGTTCACAAGCACAACCTGCAGCCAACGGGTTTAAATGGACATCAGCATACACTCATTCACTGGACACATTCACGTCAACATAATAATGGGCGCACACACGGAAACACTTGACACACGGGTCCAAAGACCAGCTTTGAAAAGAAAGGTCATTCCAAGCTGAATGTTGTTCGAGGCGCCAGTATAATAACAAAGCTGTATAAGGATAATACTGGATTGTTATGTTCACTGTTTAGCAATGACCTATAATGTAAAATACTGTGCGCCAAACTTGACGTTGGCAAAGCGCACAGCGTTCATACAAAGTCTTGAAAACTAGTTTTAAGGACTTTTGAAGGACTTCCTAAGGATTCACAGTGAACAAATTAAGGACCTATGTGCCTGTGACCAAGAAATATTACATGTTTATAACTAAAAATCAAGTATCCATACGCAAGAAAAATTACAACTAAACAAGTGGTGTACCGCACTCATCGAAACAGGATGTTTCTTATCCAGAGTTCAAAACACAGTAAATTCACGGCTGAAAAGTTCAGTTATTTCAAAATACCAATTGTCCAGTGTGCAATTGGAAGATTTGAATCTAAAATGTTTCAATTGAAACACACAAATTTTAATTTTAAGGACTTTATAAGGAAGTTGACATCATTTTCAGAATTTAAGGACTTTTTGAGTACTTATTTTTTCTTTTATGAAATTATGGACTTCAGGGACTTTCAAGGACCTGTGTGAACCCTGTGTGCAGGACGGATGGGTGAGCTTTTCGTGCAAACGTCAACCCAGGACGTGGTTGGACGTCGACGACAGAGGAGAGATCTGATGCAAAACGTCATCGCCAGTCATCTGTGCTCGCCTTCAAATTCTGCGGTTCTCAAGCTTCAATTTAACCAACAAAACCTGTCCAGTGTCGTCCATGTCATGGACCCAATACGGCCAGACGAGGACTAGCACTCCACAGAGAGACAGGAATATGAAGTAAGCATGGTTGCAGCACGACAGCTTGCCGCATATATATATGCTCACCTTGCCTGAGACTTCCAAGCAACTTTCTTCCACACGTACATCTATTACCTTTTCGTGCTCTACCAGAGAAAGAAATAGAGGATTGTTTTTGCCCTCAGCAATTCTCCTCAACAAGACATTTCAGCTAGGTGTTGGTCATATTTCACCAAGGTTCCTTATCATGTCACTTCATTAATTTTATGCCTGTTGTTGAGTTTGTTGAGTTGTGACATAATTATGTCATGATGCGTAAAATGCCTGTACCATTCACGTGTTCTTAACCATTCCGCGAAAGAGAATTTCTCTCATGGGATAATAAAGTGATTCTTATCTTTATCTTATTTACATTCTTTTTTTCAAGGATGACTGTTATGGTGATGCAAGCGCGTGTGCCGTGGGAGGGGGAGAGAGAGAGAGAGAGAAGAAAGAGCTATTCCTTTGTCGCTTAAAAACTAATATGAATACTGTACAGGGAGGTATACGAAGAGGGATATGGCTGGAATTTGGAATTTCCTAAAAATATACTGTGATACAATGACATGGTATCTATTTCCTTCTGCATGCAACAAACCGAGCATGGGTGTTCGTGCACTCAGAAATGGATGATCCCAACCACCGGAAGAAAATTACAGTCATCGGGTAGTCTGAAATTGGCACACCGCCGTTCAAAAGATGCGAAAACCACTGATGTGATTTCACACACTAACAGTAACACAGCTGACCAGGAGGGCATTGGCTCCCTATCTATAAACTCAGCAGATATTCACCCCTCACCCCACTCCCCGTGTCTCCCCACGCTGCGTGACGCCTGGTAGTCCATGCACTCACTAATCTGGGCCCAGCTTTAAACTCGTCTCTTTCTCGGGCCGTAAATCGCCATCCCCCACAGCCCGTATGGTCCTCACAATTTTTTTACGGTCTGTAACCTGCGAGTAACTGACCAAACATTGGAGAGACATAAAAGCTGTAGTGGACATAGAATAAAAATGGCTGATGCATGGCATCTGTTGTACTTCGAGATCCCTTACCAAGTTTCGTTTACCCCCGGCCCTGCAGAGTGGGTGAAATGAGAATTCTGAGCGGCGTACACGCTTCATAATGATGTTCGTATACTATACCGCTAATACCAGGGTCCATACAAAGTCTTGAAAATTAATTTTAAGGACTTTTTAAGGTCTTCCTATGAACTCACAGTAAACAAATTAATGACCTACTTGCCTGCGGCCAAGAAATATTACATGTATGCAGCACTCAAAAACCAAGAATTGAATATCCGAACATTTTGTCAGCATGAAATGAGAATTCTGACCGGCGTGCACTCTTCAGTTTATGTTCGTAATCCCTACTAATACCATCCGTTTCACCTTGAATTTCAATACATTTTGTCAGCATGAAATGAGAATTCTGGCCGGCGTGCACTCTTCAGTTTATGTTCGTATATCCCTACTAATACCATCCGTTTCACCTTGAATTTCAATACATTCTGTCAGCATGAAATGAGAATTCTGGCCGGCGTACACTCTTCTTCGCAATGATCTTCGTATGTCACTACCAATACTAAAGAGAGAAATATCCGTTTTACATTAAATTTCTATACATTTTCTCTGCATCAAATGAGAATCCCGGCCGGCATACGGGCTTAATAATTAGGTTTGCATCCTCCTACTAATATTAAAGAGATAGATATCTGTTTTACTTTGAATTTCTAATAATTTTCCCTGCATGCCCTGCTTAACATGTATAAAACAATTGTTTTCCCGCGTAACCAGACCGGAATTAAAGGCGAAAATCTACTTATAGTTGGACAAGTTATGCAACAACGCACGGCAACAACACAGGAGGTAAAGGACCCTGGGGAGTGCGTTGCGGGTTGCACACACACTCTCTCATGGTACTTGTTGATTCATCTTGAAAATATTGTGTAGCATTAAATTATGGCGACAGAATCCATAATTTCCCCAAGCACATAAATCAATAGTTTTACAACAGCATTAGGTAGACTGATTTTAAAGGTAAGTAGCTATGAGTTTCCATTGGTTTACCGTAGGGTTTCTGCTCTTTCCATGGAAGGCGTAAAAAACAATAAATCGTTTCCTTCGATTTCATTCGCTTGAGACCGACACACAACAATATTATTTTGAGTTACTATTTTCAGCTACACATTTTGAGTCACTTGCAATTTCATTCTGTGCGCGTTGTCGGGCGCTAAAACTGCGCATTACTTTCATTATGATACGGCGCTTATAACTTGTGGATATAGGGTTAATACAGATGGATGGATGGATGGATGGCTAGATAGATGGACGGACGGACGAACGAACGGACAGATGGACGGATGAACGGACCGACAGATAGACAGACTCATGGGTGAATGAATGACGGACAGATAGACATATAGGTGATAGAAACATGGGCAAAGCCACCTATAGATTCTATCGATACAGCAAATCTACTAGTATTAGTAACTTAAACAAAAATACAAACGATGAAAGAAAACCAATCGCCTCGTCCACATAAATAATAGCACAAATAAAATAAAACAAAACAACAAATATCTCACTTACAACGTTTTCTCCTTGCTCCGGAGTGCATCTGACTGGACAATGCGATCACTACAATCCAGCTGTCCTGTAGATCCTAGCATCCACTGAAATTCACAAATATACAGTTTTTCAATTCACAGTCGTATCACTATCCACAGAACGACATAAATCGCAAAGAAGCACTGCTCATGTTCTGACTGTCAGCAACGCTCTCCGACACGTTATCCTCTCAATTCATAGTAATATTACACAGTGTGCTGTAACTCTGGCACACACATCCATGTTATATGTTCATTTTGAACACTCCAAGTGAAGAAAGTACAAAACTGTCCAACACCGAATTCAAAGTCACCGGCTGAACATTTTTTATCGTTGTTCAGACTGATAAAAGAATATTCAGCCAGTCCATATAAATATATGCCACAGAAATAAATACTCCTTTTGTCACAGGTGAACACTTACTCCCTGGTGTGCGACAACTGACAGAAAGGGAAAAGATGCAATAATTAACACACTTAAAACGTGATAAACTCCCAAAGCTCTCTGAAACAGCATCCCACCTCTGTACTGATACATCATTATAATTCAAGCGCTTGTTAAAGGCTTAAAAAGTCACCAATAATTTACAGCTTCTCACATCGATAACTCCATAATGCACCAATGAAAAAACAATAACACTTGACAACGCATGCGGGAACACTTAAGTTATAATCGCAGTCCTGAAATGTGTTACACAAAAAATATAAATAATTCCAAGTAGCGAAATAATCAAACTAGGTAGTATGTTGTTTACTACCTTGTAGCGATGCTTGGGCTGCGTAGTAAACCGAATTAAAAAAATACACAACAAATACAGGTTTGAAATGTAAGTGACTCTACCACTAGTGTACGCCTCGGACTACACAATATGGCAATAAGGACGCTCCAAGTGGCTTCAGAACAAAACCCAACTCTCATTTCGCGTGGCTCCACTTGTCTTACTATTCACGTTGTACGCGTGTCCGGTCCACTAGCCGGCAAATTACACGATGGAAAAGAAAATACACCGCAAATATAGGGCGCTGGGAAAAGGTGTGGGTGGAGGTAGGGGCCAACGTTATCACACCTTTATCAAATCTAATTAAATTCACTAAATCCTCTCTGCACGCAGCTCCCTCGCCATTATCATCTGCTATCGCAGTAAAAACAAGCGTATCCCACCATCGCCCCGACCCACACCTACATGTTCCCGCAGTGAACAAACTCTCCCTGCCTCTTTTCCTCCCCCTCATACCTCCCTCGTCTAATCTGCAGTAAGGGCATGCAGGCTCTCCCCCCCCCCCCCCCCCCCCCGGGTCGGCCCATTGTGTGGGCCGGGTTTGATTGTCACAGTTGGGTAAGGATGGCAATTTCTGCCTTTGATCTCAGCCAACGAGACAGATGGTGTGTGGAAATTTCTTCCACACAAACTCTAAACCCAGGGCGTTCCTCAAAACTGGGGCTTCGGGAATCTCCCATTCGTGTGTACCCATCGTTCATTCATAATTGCTCACTTCAAAGCCCCCAGCTCCGAGAGGGCCAGCGGATTGGCTCATTTGGAAATAAACAAAGACTCTGATTGGTCGCTTTCGAAAAGTCGACACCTGTTCCTATGACTTTGAAAGCCCGAGCACTATCGATGGCATTACATCGCAGATCTGAGTGTTGTGTGTGTGCTTTGTGATGAATGCTCGTGGATGATAAAAGGAAATGCAACAAAATCATAAAGTTACAAAAGGGTTTACAAGTTTCTCATAATTTTATATCAAACTCGCCTATGTGAAAAACATTGGGAAGTACGTAGAAGGAAGTGTCTGCGACACCCAATCCCAACAAAGAACAATAACTCACAAGAAGGAAAACAACCCGGAGTTTGTGTACATGTAACACTATTCCAAAACGACTGACTAAATGCTAATGTGAAGGAACTGTGGTATCAATCTTGAACTCAGAATCTGTTCAGTATTTCGCTGGGCACATCATGAAACCGCTTAAGAGTATTCACACAACTACAGATAACTCTTTTTGCCAAATGTTCTACGACGTTCCTTGAAAGTAATTTTATTCCTTTTTATTTCTTCTACTGATTAAGCGGGGAGTCATACAATATCTGTACATATTTTTGTCAAAAATTTGTAGAACCACATAATAAAATAATTAAGACAAGGAATGCACTTCAAGTAAAGGAGTTTTTTTTCTTCTCTTTTTATTCATTCAATTAGGTCTTTGGCATTTGCACGGTTTCATGAAAGTGTTAGCCAGTTTGTCAGTTTGAGTGAATGAAAATATCCTAAGGATCCATAGGAAGAAGAAGACTAACTGGTGGATAATGATATTCGGGTCAGGGCTGTACATGTTCAATTTCCCAGCAATCGGTGATAAAATGATGCGTATTTTAGAAGCAAGAAAAAGTTGTCTGCGCCCCCCCCCCCCCAACCTGTTTTTAAACTTCTTTGTTGGTCAGAAAAGTTCAACGTGTCCTGCTATTTTCAAAGAGCTGGCCAATTAAAGCGCATAAAAAATGAATCCTTTCGAAAACGTTTATATTGAAGGAAGTAACAGTAGCAATTATAATAAATTACCGGGGATCTGGAATACTGATATAATCATCAGGGATGCCAAATTTTAATGATTTTTGCACACAAAAAAAAAACTGAAAAATGACTGTGTCGTCATGTTTGCACCAAAACAAACATTTGTTCTAATAGTTTTTAAATAATCACTAACACACAAAATACAATTACATACACAGAAAACAGGAAAAAACCCGGACTTTTGGCATCCCTGAATCATACAAATGGATGAAAACCATTGCAATCCGAGTAGGCTGATCTCACTAAATACTTCACGGCAATCGCTTTCCCCTTTCCGTCCTCCAAACACCTGCCGACCAAACGAAATACCAATAAATTGTAACCTCTCCATACTTTTCTTTTTGTTGCTTACAAGAACTGTGTTTGGTTTTTTTCCCCTTCCCTCCTTCCTTTCTCTCCTCCTGACAAATACACAACACACTAACAAGAGAGAAAGCCAGAGCACGATGAAGTTCTCACCAACCAGTCAAGTGGACCACGGACAGAATAGGAAGCCAAGCGTAACACTGTAGTATGTTCACTGTTACTTTCAGAGAAAGATTGTTCAGCCTTCCATGGCGTCCTCTCCACCAACGGACGCCTAGAGTCGTGCATGGCTCTTTTCACCGCTTCATTCACTGGGCTTCTGTAGTTACCATATCCAGAGAAAACCAAGAAAAAGGTAAAACAAACAACTGGAGAAAACATTTATCAATAATGCACAGGCCACTTGACAGACAAAGAACAGAACAGAATAAGAGTGGAACAGACCAGCTTAATGTGCATTTGTTCTCCATTGTTCAATGGTTCTGGTCTATTGTACTTCATGCCATGCTCCAGCTATTCAGACCCGACCCTTTCTGGCTGAACAGAAAAAATTAACTCGTAAATTTCCGCATCAGACTTTTCCGTGATTGCTTTTCTAAGCGCATCTAGATGCCTAGAGGCAACTCAGATTTGAAGTGTTAAAATGGTTCGAACAGAGTTAGTTCCATCAGTCGGGAAATCAGAGACTGGAGTGATTGTGAACGCTTTAGACAAATCTTTCCCCATGTAGAAAGCTTGGCACTCCCAACACAAATAAACTAAATAAAGACAAAAATTCCTCCAGATTTACAAGTGAAAGCGCGCACGCACACACACACACAAGGTGCCTTAGTTTCAGCAAAGAAGTAACATTTGAGCCTTCTCTCCTCGTTTCCGCACTTTTGTGTGAAGTGCTGCACCGTGTGTAGGAGTCGGGAGAATTTCCCCGTGGCTGATCAATTAATAAATTGATCTGCAATTTGATCTGTTTCCTCATACTCCTGGTCCCCAGGCCTAGTCCTGGGCATGCTGGCGCAGGTCAAGAGCATTCTTGCATACCAAAGAAGAAAAAAAAATCGGCTGCAAACAAACCCGTGAAAGTCATCACTGAAATTGTTTTACGCTTTGCCATTTCTGGGACCCAATAAAATATCGTGGCACGATAAAGACACTTTTTTATAGCTAGATGACTGATGGGTAGACAGCAGAATGCAATTATTTCAAAATGTACCCTTTTATTCTCCCGACAAACACAGACTTTCCTGGCCCATTTACCACATCTCGTGAAAATGTGTAGATCTAGTAATATGAGACTGTCAAGCGTAGACAGCATGAGCCAGTCACACAAAGGCAAGGGTTTGAACATACACCTGCAGTGTGGGTGGGTAGGTAGGAGGGAGAAACGACACAGACGAATGACGATAACTGATGACTAATTGGGTGGTCAAATCTCCTCTAAGTACCTCTCATAGCAATCTGGGCTTTACGCTGCACTCCTGTTTCAATTCACGTATTGGGTACCGTGGGTACGAGAAATTAATGAACACTAACCTACCTGGACGTATTGTATAAAGCTTGGTTGGCACTTGTGCTTAGATTAATGTAAATATTTACACAGATTAGACGATGCTTTACTAACCTCATCAGTTGATTATCCATTGATAAACCCCAACTCGCGGCATTTCTAAGTGTACAGTCACCAAAAATCCCATGGCCGTAGACAATTCATCGGTAATGTACTTTATAGTAGACTTATACCTCCACTTAGAAAGTGAAAACAACGGAAATATAATTATATCTTCTTATTTCTTGAACTGTATGACATGAATAAAGAGATAACACAAGGATGTTAATAATAAATCTAAATGGTTTCCTTTCTTTCACGAGACTTGTTCTGCTCTATAGAAACCGGTTCTGTATCTTATGTGAAATGCACACTGTCGATTCATCAGAGTATAAAACCAAAACTGTACAATAAAATTCACCATGACAGGAGTGACAGTCTATGTGGTAATGTATGGCATTCCAATCTTGTGTATTTGTTTATATTTAGCAGAAACAGTGGCTGGATGATGAAACACCTTCAAATTGCACAGAAATAAAGAATAAAAAATAAAAATGATAACTTACACTAAATTTATAGAAATATCATAAAAACCACCGAAAAACTGTGGGGTCGCAGCAGGGCTATAAGCAAAGTCAAAATTGGGCAAAAAGAAAAGGTTGTATGTTGCAAAACCCCGCGTATTGTATTGCTTGGCATTGTTTGGGTTTTATTTCTCACGCGGGGTTTTGCAACATACAACCTTTTCTTTTTGCCCAATTTTGACTAAATTTATAGACAGTTATTATGCACCCCCCCCCCCCTCTCCCCAACACCAAAACCATAAAAATTATTATCATGTGGTTTTGTTTTTATTTTATCGAGTTTTCTTGACTTTGGCTTGCAAAATATAACAACATCCGCCTACTGCGTCCCACGAAATGTAGATATTTCGCGCCGCAATACTATGTAATAACTCACGTGATACTACTACCGAATTACCCGGAAGAAAACATAACCCCAGGGACTAACCGCGCGATCAGTCAGATGGGAGTTGCCTATAATTATCATAAAGAAGGAATTATAAACATTTAAATAATGAAAGAAAACAAAAGATTACCACAGAATGTGTGATTGGATCTCACCCTTTGCGATGCAATAACAATAACTTGTCACTGGTTTGGATGGCTATACCACCGTACATTTGATGCATTGCTGTAATTATCCGCACGGGGGGAGAAACATGTTGATACCATCTCAACCAGGTATAGTTTATTTCACGTGCAGTGCAGATTGCCACACCATCTCTCACCAGCAGGGGAATGTGGCACCCAGGCTGGTCAGGAAACAATACACACCGCACACACAAGTCATTATCCCTCCCGCCAATGCAGTGAAGCGTGAAAATGATGGAGCACAGATCAACACTGGACTTACACACTCGGCGCGCTGGGAACACGTCGGTGAAGCTCGCGGCTGGTTGGCTTCACACATCGTGTGTTCACCATTATCATCATTATCATCGTCACCATCGCCCACCCCCCCCCCCACTTTTTCTTTCTTTCTATCTTGCTTTCCCCGTCTGGGTTATTTTGCTTGTTGTGACTGCTAGTGAGTTCATCCCTTTACTGTACTAAAACAATGGCTAGACGATTTATTTATTCTGTGTCAAGTCCACCGGTGGATCTATCCCTCTCCTTGTCCACATGATTCCAAGTATCCCTCCCCTCCGATCACCTCCACCCCACCATTATCTCTCCCGACAAATCGTGTGTTCATCGTTATCATCATCACCCCCCCCCCCCCAAGCTGCTGTTCTTTCCCTAGCCTCCCTCTGTGTTATTGTTCGTTGGGACGGTTAGTGCGTTCGTTCATTACACGATCTGACTGTTTAAACTTTACCGGTAGACAGTGCATTCCTGTCCTTCTCCACATGACTCTAAGCCCCCCCCCCCCACCCCCCCCCCCACACCTTCCTTTCTCGTCTCCTACCGAGTATTCTAATCAGGACACGCCCGAACGGACAGAAACGCCTGAGAAACTATTTCATCACAAGACCAGCCGTGCGTGTCTTTCACAGGAGGGGGCATTTTTGTTCTCCCATGGTAGACACAATAACAATTATACTGATGATGATAATAATAAAAACATCAGTCACTGTGCTGGCTTGTATGGCTTCTCTTGAGCAAAACGAATCGCACACATGGTCAGAAACAAAATACATGGCGCAGTGAGTCAAAACTGTTTCGGGTCCGTTTCAAGGTTTCTTTCTGCGACATGACTCAAGACAAGCTTGAATTCGCCCGCGCACTAGTGAGACACACTCGTTGGTGTCTCGCCGGTGAGCGAGCTCCCGTTAAACCCCATAGTTCACTAATCTCTTCTCTCACTACACACCAAGACAAAACAGACTAGAATAAGCGCGCCAGCACACTGACTGCTTCAGCAGATGAACACAGTGACGGACAGCACTGGCGATCTATATCTACGTTTGGGCTCATCTGAGTTACACGCTACACACTACTTCAATAGGTCTTCACCCACTGTATGTCAAAGTATCAAGCCGATTAATAATTTGTAAGCATTATTGAAAATAAAAGAAATGGAATCATCGCAAGCAATCATTATCATCACAAGCTATGTGCACATGAAACTTCAATCATCAATTTCTCAAAAGTTGATGGAAGGGAGTTAAGACTTTGTCATTCTAACGGGGGCGCTTTGCTGATTCAGTTTATCGTAGGCGTTATGAATAACGACAAACGTCCACACCCAATATTTGCGACTCCATAAGGCTGGATAGCGTGACCCACAACGCCACAGCATCCCAGTTAGCATTATGGTAATGCCTCTCTCTTTGGTCCTAATTATCCCAGTGGAAAGCGTTTCATGTTTCCTCCTTTATAAAACTCTTGAATCAAATTTTAATATTCAGAATCTGGGAACACCGGGTGGCTCCATCATAAACAGTCATTTTAACCACCACGTCAGTAACTGAAGATTAACACTAACTTTTTCTTTGTGTTATTTTTTTGGTTTTATCTATAACTTACCAGTGGAAGTTTATAAAAAAAAAAAAAAAAACCTACAG
This sequence comes from Onchidella celtica, assembly GCA_963931925.1. Lineage (NCBI taxonomy): Eukaryota > Metazoa > Mollusca > Gastropoda > Systellommatophora > Onchidiidae > Onchidella > Onchidella celtica. The sequence continues at coordinate 41,237,190 of OZ007582.1, forward strand.
AATATTTATTATAACCAGAGGTATGAACAAATTGCAAATAAATGAAATGTAAAATCGGGCCACCAAAAACAAGCTGAATTTGAATTTGGAGACAGCACGTTGACACGAAAACGGTCATATTGTGCTGGGATAAGGCAACAGGATCAACAGAATGTAACAGAATGTTATGCCTTGTGAGCCCACCAACCAGCCGCAACAAACAACAAAATAACTACCACAAGTCTTAGAGAGAGCAGAACGCGGAATGCGTAAATTTCCGTGACTGCAATTTATTCTGTTGGACAACAACAACAACAAAACTAATACACTTCTAGTCTAAATGTCTGATCATAACTACAGCAGCCCGCCAACACAGCATGGAACCTGTATAACCCACCTGTGATGATACACGGCTTTAGCAGGTCCAAACGGGATAGAAAATACTTAAAACCACAAAAGAATGGGCCAGCCGATTCAAACTCACAACACGAATCTTAACAATGGCATTAGAGACCGTTAATTAACCACATTCACGTACATCCTGGAATATCCGATGTTATTTTCCTCGCCGCTTTCGTTTCCAGCACCGACTAATACACTCTCATTCAAGTTTAATTTTCTCCTCATCTCACTCCCAACGCACTTCACGGAGCGTAACGAAGGACGATCAAATAATAATTGTAAAAAAAAAAGAGGGAGAGAAAAATATTAAAAAGTAAATCAATAGCCTGGTCTTAAATAAAGCCCCAAAACGGAACAAATTGAAGGACTGTTGTGATGAATTCCGCCAGACTACCTTTTTCATCAGCACCATCTGCGGCAGCAGCCAAGTGGCGCTATTAAAACCGATTGCTCAATCAAGGTGAGCGGCTTATTTTAACCCTCGTCTCTCGCGCTCGGGCCCAACTCGGTGGGCAAAGAAATTGGCGACTCACAAATTATTACCGACCGCTTTTCTCTCGTCTCGCTTGATCAAGTCCGCCCATTACAACAAGTGGAAAATGGAAGGAGCCGGCACAAAATGAGAGCGATGAAAAACGAAAAGAAAAGAAGAAGAAAAAAAAAAAAGGATAAAGAATTAAAAGAACACGGGACCGTAGACATCAGTGCGCCTTTCTTGGGAAGTGCACGTATTCCTACGGGTAGGTCCATGTGTCGAACTCAGGAAGTACCTTCAGACTATCAGACATTTCTCTCAGAAGTTCACCTTTTCCTGGCTTCGACTGGTATTATCTTAGTCATATTTTCACTGAAATATCTGACTCTTAGAAAAAAACAAGGGGAGAGAGAGAGAGAGAGAGAGAGAGAGAGAGAGAGAGAGAGAGAGAGAGAGAGAGAGAGAGAGAGAGAGAGAGAGAGAGAGAGAGAGAGAGATCTGAATCAGTCCTAGTTGTTGGTTGGGGTTTTTCGGCAAAAGGAAGACGCTGATGCAAGAATGGCAAAGGTATGTAATTCACAATGCAAGTGGGAGTAACTTTTCGCCCCCCCCCCCCCTTTCTCCTCAATAAAAGTACACACATGGCGCACATAAACCCTCCAAATTCTTGAACTACAAGGGCTGACAAATAAATTGGCCTCCACAATAAGTCTTCAGTTTTCACCCCCACCTATTCGGAGTTTGATCCTGTGTTACCAAAGACAGTGAATTGCCTAGCAGAACAACCGCAGCACTGTGCAAAGTCCTGAATCTTGAAGAAAAGGCCCGCTCAATGACATGAACATCACTAAAAACAAAATAAGATGGCCAATGAGGGTCGGGGGCGCTGGCTGGGCTTGCGACGCCCCTGAGACTACACAGCATAGTGAGGATAATGCATTCAAAACCTGGGAGAAGTGGTGGGGGTGGGGGGGGGGGCCTGAGACTACACAGCATAGTGAGGATAATGCATTCAAAACCTGGGAGAAGTGGTGGGGGGGCTGAGACTACACAGCATAGTGAGGATAATGCATTCAAAACCTGGGAGAAGTGGTGGGGGTGGGGGGGGGGGGAATTCAACAGTAAACGCTGGACCGAGCACACTCATTGGAACAACTTAAGAGAAAAACATGCGCCTTTCTCTTTCTTCCACTAATAAACGCCCCATTGTTATGAGAGGAGGAGAATTCCTCATTGAAACTACAAGGAGGAAGCAGCCGCACGCATTCACGCGGAAAGGAAGAAAAGGAAATTACGCCCTTTTTTCCCCTTTTTTTTTTAATTTTCATTCCTCTCTTCCCTCTGAGTTTTAAAGAGAAATAGAATGCAACGGAGAGGTTTTCATGTCTGACCATTCACATCACAGTGATCAACTGTTCTTATTATTTTGTTTTGTTCGAGTCTCTCAGCGATCTCCGTGCCGAGGTCTACCAAGCAGAACATGTTATGTCCTTATTCTATTCATTGCTCTTGAATGCCCAAGATACCCAGGACACAAGGGGTGTGATTTTTATTTTATAACCCAATAAAACTATTCGTGTGTGACCGTGTTGAAATTTCTGCAATTATTTGAATTTTCATCGAAGTTACAAATTTCAAACTCGTTTTTCTCAGTTGGACTATTTTGGACATAAAAATTTTCTGGTCGCCAACTCTCAATTTATTACTTAATGCACAATAATGAGCAACATTTTGGTTCTGGAAAGTTCAGAGTGGAAAACAGTTTTAATATAATTTAATTCAACATACAAACTGCAAAGCTTTAGTTCGCCACCAACAAGCCTAATGTCACTGGTTACATTCATCATCTTTCGTGTCCAGCCAAGCTGCTTCCCGTACATCTTCGTAACATTCCGGGGCGCGTGATTTTTTTTCGTACTGACTTTACCAAATTCAGGAGCGGGGCAGCAACACACCCCCAAACACAGGTCGTCGGCTAAGGGATTTCTCGTCCTACCGAACACTGCCATGGGTGCTGCAATCTCTGAACTGTACACCCTAACCCTAACGCTAAAATTACTCTGAACGTCACCGAAAATCCCTGTAATATGTTGGAGCTGTTGCTGCCACGCTCCTGAATTTGGTAAAGTGAGTACAAAAAAAAAAATCACGCTTCCGGGGCCTTCTGATAGACTAAATACTGAAAACCACTGATCCAATGCCTATGTGTAATGGAAGCTCCACACGAAAAAGAAAAAAAAAAGGAAAAATAAACGACATGTAAAAAGAAAACCAAGAAAGAAAGAAAAAAAAAGAAAGAAAAGAAAAAACCCGCGGCACTCACAATTAGAATCGAAACTATTAATTGATTGCCTCGTGGCCGATTACCGACCATTAAGTTTGATTAGCGCAGAAAAGGAAATAGAACTTGCTGAGCGACTCAGGATAGGATCATGGCGCAGGCGAGTACTTCAAATCTGATCTAAGGGTTTCAACGCGCCGCTCTCACGGTTTCTGAGTAAACACGCACATGGGTAGGAGGAGGGAACTGGCGACGGTGGGAGGGAGAGAGGGACGGGGTGGGTAGGTTTGGAGGTTTGGGGGGGGGGGGTGTTGAAGAGAGAAAGAAAAAGAACGAACGAAAAATAACAATTATGCCTACTGTCGGGTACTCGTAGCTGAAAGGTGGAATTGGAGTGAGGGGAGGGGGTGGAGGCATAAAAATGGGGATGAAAAACTACTTTTGGGATGGTGACTGGGAGGGGAGGGGGGGGGGATTCATTGGTTTCAGACGGATGAACCCTGGAGTGGCAAGTGTTGGGGCGGGGGGGGGGCGGAGCAAGGCATGAAAGAAAGTGAAACTACTTGTACTTGTAGGAAGAGTGAACTAGGGAGGAGTGAAGTATTGTGTGGGAGGGGAGGGGGGAGCGTGAACAAGCACCATCGACATTTGGGACACATGCTGAGCTGAGCATACATGTGGGGGGGGGGGGGGGGGGAAATAAATGTCTTAGATGTATACGAAAAGGAGGAATGAAAGAATCAAAGGGTTCGAACAAGCTATGGACAGACAGATAGACAGACAGGTAAGCAGGCACTGACAGACAGATAGGTAAGCAGGCACGCTGACAGACAGACAGGTAAGCAGGCACTGACAGGCAGATAGGTAAGCAGGCACGCTGACAGACAGACAGGTAAGCAGGCACTGACAGGCAGACAGGTAAGCAGGCACGCTGATAGACAGACAGGTAAGCAGGCACTGACAGGCAGACAGGTAAGCAGGCACGCTGACAGACAGGCAGGTAAACAGGCAGGCAGACAGAGGGATGGACAGCCAGACAGACAGATGGACAGACAGACACGATAAATGTGGAAGAACGTGTATCGTGCAGAACGTCATTTTCATTTTCAAATTAAAAGGAACAAGAGATGAGAGAAAGAGAAAATGGGTTTAGGGCCGGATTTGAATAGCGTTTAAAAAAAAAAAAATTCAAAGATTAAAGAAAAAAAAACAAAAAACCCCAACTGTATCTGTGCATGGAGATTGGTCTAATTGATTGCCATATCGATTCGAGGGCAATGCTGGATGGATTCGATTGCCAGACCAAACAAACCGGGCGGTGCACGATAATCACTTTCCCCATTCTCCGACACGCCAGGACAACTTTCAACATCGACACCATCGATAAAATTTCTGGGCTCGACACTGCGGGAACTTCTCGCCCATCGTCTCCTCTTCTCCATCGCGGGTTTACACTGGACCGGGCTGAAGTTTCGCACTTGTACTCACCTACACCCCCCCCCTCCCCCACTCTTATGATCCGCTTACCTGTCTGCTTTATAGGAATTTGGGGTCATGGCGACTTCGCCAACCCCACCCGGCCCCTTCCCGAGACCCCCGGTTTCAAACGGACCAATCATCACTCAGCCTAACTCGATCCAAGCGCATACTAGTTTGATCGGGCGACTAGTTGGTGGTGACGTCGCGACAATGGGTTTCATATAAGAGTGAATCTAGCGAAATCGGGCCGAGGGTGAAATTTCTATACCTCTTTAAATAATTTTTTTTTAAAAATTCTCAGAGGATTTCAAGCAAAATATTTGAACTGAATGCAGAAAAATGGCTAATCTTCCAATTTTATAAGCAAATCTCTAGTTCCATAGAAAATATTTCCCACTTTGGAGGGGTTTTCTCAAGGACTCGGTCTCTCACCTAAGGGTAGCCACACAAAGGCCACAGAATTCGGTCACCGAGCCACTAGGCGCTTTAGGTGAGAAGAATTGCACTATATAAACGGACCGAATCTAGGTGGGCTCTATGTGCAGTTGTTGAAATTAATATATAGTGCAATTCTTCTCACCTAAAGCGCCTAGTGGCTCGGTGACCGAATTCGGTGGCCTTTGTGTGGCTACCCTAAAGCCCGATTTCGCCTAATCCACTCACAAACCGTCTCCTTAGAACGACAAGGTTCGAACTCCCTTCTGTAAACTTTTGAGAAATTGGTGGTGGAAGTTTCATGCGCTCATAGTTTTTAAAGATACGCGTTGTTGTTTTTTTTATTTTTTAGTGATATTAACAAGTAAAGCTGGGTTCTCATGTATACGGAAACGGCAACAAAAACGGCAAAGAGCCTCCAAATAGTGAAACAGAAAGGATATTTCCGCACGCTGTTTCCGTCCGTACACATGGAAACACTCTTTCTTTTTACTATATGATGGATTTTTGGCAGTTTCCGTACACATGAGAACCCAGCTTAACACACCGAGTAGGGTTGATACTTTGACACACAATGAGAAAAGGCCCGTAGAAGTAGTGTGTAGTTTCAGCCAATAAGTGGAGTAGAGTCTTGTCATTCTAAGCGGACGAGATACCTGGCTGGTATCCGAGATCTCACTGAAATTCAACGTCAATGTCGCCATCTACCTAGTCGCCCGAACAAAATCGGTTCGTGTGCACTAACGTTTAGTCGGCATCCCCGGAACGCCTACCTATAACTATTCAGTATTCGACAGCTTAAACTCAGAACTTAGAAATTAACCAGGCTGTGTGCGTGGCCTTCGTAACTACATGTAGTTTCGAAGGCCACGCTGTGTGCCACTGCCCGCATAAAAAGTCTTCACATTATATTAAAGAAGAATAAATAAATAAGCAAATAAGTAGATCAACTATGAACAATGATGGTAACGAAGGCCAAGATGATAATAACAATAATATGTAATAATAATAATAATATGTAATGACACCAACTATTAACACTTGCGCATATGTCAATTTTGCAAAATTTCAGCCTGGGGAACCGTGAAACAAGAAACAAAATTGACGGCTGGATATTACGAAAACTGTGGCACAATATAACACTATTTCGTCTGTCTGTTTCAAAAAATTGTTACTACAATCGTAAATAAAGACTTTTTTTTTTTTTTCAAGTTAGCTGATTTTTATGGAAAAGGAAATGATGCAGAAACAACCCCGTGGCCTCATCAGAACATAACCATCGACAAACAAATGTGGCATTAAAAAAAAAAAAATGTGTGTTACGAGGCATTAGCTGTTTGAAAACAACAATAAATAGTTGAGATATGCGCGCCACAAAAACAGCAACAAACGTTCACCAAGTCAATGAAAATATTTCACGATGAATGCCGTGATTGTCATAACTATCACGCAACAACAATTATCAAAAATCAAAACATAATTATTTATGGGTTGGGGGGAGGGGGGAGGGGGTGTTTCTCCTGACGGATAGAAGGACAGTATTTGGCAACGGCAAATCACTGCGTCAGCCCGTAGATCTAGCAAGAACATTCCACAATTACGCATGATGAGCAACAACATTCCACAATTGATGGGTTATGGCAAGGGACATGATCTCTTCGTCATGAATGGGGGCTATTCTGAAGGTTTAGTGACGACAATTGTTTTGAAGTTCACGAGACGACTGACAGCGCCAGACAGATTTCCTGCCAACGCCTCTTAATTCCCAGATGCAGAACCCAGACTGTAAGGGTCCAAAATGACTGTATACTTTGATAAAGACCCTATTCTATCGGGGAGGAACCAGGGCAGATATATCGCACACATTATTCTATAAAATGACTTTCCACTATGCCATTGAAGAAAAAGAAGACCCAAAAAAAAAAGGGGGGGGGGGTGGGGGGGGGGGAAGAGAAAAGAGAGAGAGAGAGAGAGAGAGAGAGAGAAAGAGAGAGAGAGAGAGAGAGCATGTTTCAGAGGTAACCGTTATAAGCTGGAAACTAGATTTTCATATAATAATCTTAGCTGCGGTATGAGATTTCGCGACTTTCACATAACTGAGAAATTCCACGTTAAACGTTTGCGGGTTTAGTAGTACTATGACAAAGAGAATAAATCGGAACCGTGAAATACCTTGGTAAGCGTCACAACGCACTTTAAACAAGTGCCAAAAATGTGCTACTTTTTTTCCCTCTTCCACATACTACAAAATACAAGATGTCCACGGCGATAGAACAAGCAAGAAATAAAGTCACCACAGACTAACAGACACGCCTGGGTTACAACCCAACCATGGAATAAGAGGATCATACAATCTGCCACAACTGTATTATCCTGTACATCATATTTTGATACTGTTTTACAATGTTTATTCTGGAATCTAATTATTTCTCATTTCTTTCAGGGTTCTCACATCGTTTTGAGAGTTTTCCAGGGTTACAACTGTTAAAATTCCAGGGCTATTTAAATGTCAGATAGTGAGACAGAAAGTCCAGCTTTTTTCCCACTTTTAATTATTATTTTTTGCATTACATCCGAGTGGAATTCCACTACTTCAAGGGCTTTCCAAGGCTTTTTATTTTCTTTCTTTTTGGCTTTTTTTTTTTTTCCCCAGATTCCCAGCTTTTCCAGGGATGCCCGGAATTCCACCGCCGCGCTGGAAGCCAATTTGTGTGATCCGTAATTTACCAACTAACTTCTTTTGCAATTTACGTATCTGTTAGTTACAATGACTTTATCTTTATTTAGTTATTTATTCGTAACAAGATCTAACCTAACTGATATTAACATTTGAAAGTGAATGATTCCACACCATTTTTTTTTCTTCAAAGTAATGGCTTGTCTGTGTAGAGAAGAGCAAACAACGCACTTTAAAAAACAACTACACACAGAAAAGAGAGCAAACAGAAAACTTGTCCAATAAGAGAAGAAAGCGTGACTTCGGGTAATGGCATAAGGTCACACAGGTCTCATTTCACCCTATATGTTCTAGAACGTGAGTTTTTCGCGTGCTTTCGCTGCCACACAGGCGGGGGAACACAATCATCAACACACACACACTCACGCGCAGACACACATAATGACACAACGAACTGCCACAATCCTCGGTCGTCACTTTTTTTTTTTCTTTTTCTGGCGCCGTCATTTTCCAAATCGGTTGATAATCGCTGGAAATTGGAAATTCTCAAACCTTAAATGTCATAAATTTTGCACATTAAAAAAAAATATTATATCTTGAGAGAGAACAAAAAGAACTGTCGTAACTTCTAGAATCCTCCTTACAAAGGTTGACGAGGCCAAAGATAGAAAGTACGGGAAACAAAAAGCAATAATCACATTTTTAGAGCACGAAACAATTCTGCCATAATTTGTGTGATCTCTCGCAAACAACTTTGCCAGTCTAATTCCGGTTAAATGACTGGTAAACTCTCTCAAGAGCTCCCCCCCCCCCACCCCCCTCTTTTTTTTTATCAAACTCCCGTCGGAAAGTTCACATCACGAGTTATTGTTTCGACTTGTCATCATTAGAACGAAAACCATAAAAAGAATGCGGAAGAACCAACGAAAAAAAAGCACCATGAAAAAGGGCAAGTCAAAAGTTTGAGCACAAGTAGTTCCAGTGGCAGGCCACTCCGCCGTGTTACGAAATAACACCGCATGTACCAAAGAAAAAACTATTTACAGTGGACACTGGAATCTCTCCCCGTTGTGCCATACTTTATTCTTTGCTCTAGTTTTATTACTGACCAACAAGGTAATTTTAGTCGTGCGAAAGTATAACTCAGGGGATGTTGTTACGAGTACGTACGTCACCCAAGTTGTTTTTTTTGCGCCAGGGGTACGCATTTTAAAGCCTTTTGTGACTCCAGAGTTGGAAAGCTCCCCCCGAATTGCCCCTAACAACAGCCTTAATTAATCATGATTCATTATTCTTTCAGATTTTCTTGTTTTCCTCCTGTTGTTTGTGTGTGTGTGGTGGGGGGGGGGTGAAACGGTAAGAGCAGGGTTAGGGATTCGACAAGATTTAGGGTTGAGGATAAGGACAGGGTTGGAGATAGTAAGTACACGTACGCGCCCGTAGCACAAAACGCTTGGGGTGTGTACGTACTTATAACAACAGCTTAACTCAAATAGAAAGACAGAGCACATTCTGATTCTACGAAGTCGTCATTGTACCCTATAACTACAGTACCTCAAAACATCGAAAAAGCCATTTTCATAATATACATGTACATTCAACTTTAAAGCAGCATTGAATGATCTTCCTTACAGACTGCTAAGAAGAAAAATAATCCAATAGCAAATTTTCCCAAAACTTCTTTGTCACTAGACCAGTCACTGTGCTAAAATAACACAAATTTTTGCTTCTCGTGAAAAGTTGCCAAAACAATAATTATACTAGTCTCAGGGATTGGTGACGAAAAGATGTCAACTCTCAAGTCCCTGCCCCCCGCCCCCTTTTTAATAAGTGGGAAAAATTCTGATTTTGTGAGAATTTGTTCATATGGACATAATTAAGGGGTTTTCGTGATCATTTGGTTGATTTAGTGTATATTGTAGAAGTCTATGTACCAAAAACAACTTTTCTCGCCTTGACTTCTCGTGGGAACCGCAGCCCCAGTGTTAACTTTCTGTGTATCACTCACTGCTGATACTTTTGAGGCCTAGTAGGGGCTAAAAGATGAAATTTGCACATACGGTGATTTTTCCGTGACACGGCAGTAACTGGTCTGTGATTGCGCTTGTTTCGCATGTTTGTTAGCAGGATAAACACGGACTTGGCTCGCCAGCGAGTGTAGCCAATCGTACATTGCCATTCGTTGGTGGCGTTCATTCCAGCATTTACCTTAACTTGCCATGGCATTTTTTGGGTGTTTTTTTCCCCCAAGAGGTTGACATGATAATTGCAGTCATTTCATACAATAACATTTGGCCGCCTTCTTAATCTATTTACCCTTTCCTCTCTTTACTTAATTTATTCTCCTTATAAATTGTCCATCTGCTGTGTCTACCGTATGCCTGCCTGTCTGTCTATCCGTGTATATGTCTGTGAGTTCATTCGAATATTCCACTCGGCCATTGTCTCCTGTCGACAGAATGATATTCTCTGTCCGTCTTTATCCTACGTAAAAATGACCAATAAATTCTGAATAACGATTACTAAGACTTGTAATGCTCAGGCCTGACATTTTGACGAGTAAATACTGACAGGACACCGAAACATGTACAAATGAGCACATATGGAAAAAAATACTCACGGTGACGAATGAAATAAGTGCATGAACGACGTAAAAAGCACGACCATAATAACCCTCACTTTTCAAAACAAAAACAAAAAAAGCGTAATGTTCACCATAGGAGGGACATGGAAAATCTTTGTAGGGCTGGAAATGGACTCAAAACCACTGGACAGACCTGAATCTGATCTGCAAACTTGCATGTTTCGCATTTCTATGGAAACATGATGATACATAATTATATACATACTAGACTTAGGACGGAGGGAAATCTCTATAGTATATAGAGCTGAGGTCAGCCTTGATAGGGGCAATTCCTGCCCATGGCCCTGACATAGGAAGGAATAGAAATATTTATCATAGAACATTATTTTAAGTGAAGAGGGGGGGGGGGGTGGTTGAATTTTTTAAAACACGACTACGGAGACCACCAAGTAACATACCCAAACAGATGACCGCAGTGCCCCATATCACACTCGCACATTTAGACTAACTTTGGCGGGGTACGGGTCCACCTCCAAGAAAGTTCTTGCATATAAACAAATCATTCCTTTTCTTGATAAAGAAATACAGTCGTTAATCTCAAATCAGTCAACCCACTGGCAGGAGAATTAATCAGATTAAACCATTAAGCAATCAGTTTTGCAGATTAAAGGTACTTTTTTTTTTCTTCTTTATCTGTCAGGATTAAATCGTTTAGAAAGAAAATGAAAGCGGAAACATCCCATAGTTTTGTCATGCGGGTCTGATTTGTACAGAGTAATGTCAAACTAGCGGCCATAAACTCTCATTCACGGGATCTGTAATCTGCCCTGCTTTGCCAGTACTCCTGATAATGGCATGCCCAGCATTTCACCTACAGATAGTGGGAGGGTGAAAACTCGACAACGGCGCGAGGGTGTGTAGGCGGGAGGTTATCAAAACTGCAAGAAAAAGAATAATTACGAGACCCACCGACAGCAGAAATGACACCCCCCCCCCCCTAAAAAAATAAACGCAATGTTAACAAGAATATGGTTACCTGGTCAAAAACTTCCAATGTAAACAACTGCACATATACGTGTCTATAAATGAATTCGCTAGTTCACCGTTTGATTTCATCACATTGAAAGACGTGCAAAAGGCCAATGGCTGTGATCGTCTCTAACCAAGGATCTTCAATGTCCATTTGATTTCAATTTGGCCCTTTAAAAAATGCATCTTATCATCTAATTGGAGAGAATTCAGAATTGTCTTACATAGAAAAGCGTCTTCTAATCCTGTGGTATCGTCTCGCTAGAAGAGCGTCTTCTAAATCTGGGGGTGTAGTCTGAGAAGCTACATACACAATTTTTGTCATGCTCGGGTCAATTTTACGAGGGCAAGAACAGCACCAACGACAAAACAGAGTATGTCTTGAGTTTCCAGTTTGGACACGATAAGGGTGACATTGTGCTAGGAAAGTGCACGACGATAGGCAGAATATAGCAGAAGGACAGGACAGGAGAGCCTATCAGAATCGCCCATCAGCCACCCGCGAGTATTATTCCGGGGTTACTCGAAAGCTGGGGTCTCATGTATGCGGAAATGGAAACTGAAACGGCAAAGAAAACGTGAAAAATCCTTCCAATGGTGAAATAGAAAGAATGTTTCCGTATGCCATTTCCGTACACCTGGAAACACTCTTTCTTTCTACTGGATTTTTACTGTTTCCGTTGTACACGTGAGAACCTAGCTTTAGACTGCAAACTCTGTCAAACTGAAAATGCCCTGGTTTGGTACTGAAGCGGGGCCCATTTTTCATCATCAAAGGCACACACATGAACTCATCATCACACCCCGTGAACAAAATTGCCTTTGCTTATCTTATACAGCAGAACAAAACAAACGCCTCCAGAAGAAAAGGTAAAATTGCCATCATTTTCGAACGGTGCAAAGACTGCCAGGGGGCACAGAACTATGCGTGTGTTTATATCACAATGATGAAACTCCGTGGCATTTGTTCCCAAAATACAACAACTCAATATCAATAGTTGTTTTTTTTTCCCTCTTTTTTTTATTTTTTATTATTATTATTTTCAGACAGGTTTGCAGGTAAAAAAAAAAAGGCAATATTAAAGTATCGACTCCTTCACAACGCCTGGTCTGGGTCGAAACAGACAGGCTGTACGCTACACTATGCATGCTGCAATTTTGTGCTCCGATAACAGGGGTGACGACTTTCAATCTTATTTTCCTGTTGTCATCATTTATCGGGGGGGGGGGGGGGAAGAGAGGAGGAGAAAGGGAGAGAGAGAGAGAGAGCCACTTCCACTCCACGACAAATACAATGCATATATTTTAAACACACCTACGGGGAGGGGACGGGAGGGAGAGAGAGGGGGGGGCAGAGAGAGAAAGAGAGAGTGAAGAAGAGAGAGCGCGAAGGAGAGAGAGAGAGAGAAAGAGAAAGACAGACATAGAAAGAGGGAGAGAAAGAGAGAGCAAGAGGAATTTCCCCCATCAACATTTGATATTATGTACTGCCTGTACAGTGCAGACAATGTTCGATAAGCGGTTGAGTGAGAAGGATGACGGAGCAAAAATGTAACTCCGAAACAATTGCAGCCACTGCTGTTATTACTGCTGGTAGGACAAGAACCAGGAACTAATCAGATAGTACGTCAACTGTTCAGACTGAAAATCATGTATCGCTTTTAGTTTCAGCACGATTCTTCACGTAACAAAAACTATTGTTCCTATTGCAAAAACAACAACAAAAAGTTCGAGATAACAATAATTTTTAAAAGTTGTCCTGGCTGACAATGATTTCTCTTTCAATTTCAGAACATGCCTGGACCGAGTCTGAGTTTGGAGAAAGTACGTCGATACGATAGTGGTCACACTGTGCTTGGAAAAGGTTAGATGAAAGACAGAATATAGCACAGGGTTCATACAAAGTCTTGAAAACTAATTTTAAGGACTTTTTAAGGACTTCCTAAAGACTCACAGTAAACAAATTAAGGACCTATGTGCCTGTGACCAAGAAATATTACAACTATACAAGTGGTGTGCAGTACTCATCAAAACGGTATGTTTCCGCATCCCGAGTTCAAACATAGTAAATTCACTCTGAAAAATTCAGTGTTTCAAAGTACCAATTATCCAGTGTGCAACTGGAAGATCTGAATCTCAAATGTTTCAACTAATACACAAATTTTAAGGACTTTTTAAGGACTTTGGCATCATTTTCAGAATTTAAGGACTTTTTGAGTACTTGTTTTTTTTTTTTCCTTTATGAAAATTAAGGGTTAAGGACCTGTGTGCACCCTGGTAGCAGAATGATAGGGCAGAAGGAGATCCCACCAGAAGCACCCATCAGCCACTCGCCCATGGACTGTGTTAATCTTAATCTGGCTGAAATTTTATCTGGTTCAATAACAAAATGCTGTGGTACAAGACTACTCTCCAGTAAAGCTTAATTTCTTGCGTTTCCCCGTATTTCAAAAGCAACGGTTCTCAACTGATGAGATTGGGGTGAGGATTTGTGCCAGGAAATACCAAGCCATTAAATAATGTACACTACATGTTTTGTGAAAAGTTCAGGGCCTCTTGCATTGTAGCAAACAAAGAAAGATACAGAACATCCTAAACCCAGCTAGTTGAATGTAGGTCAGCCATCAAATAGAGTGGTGAGTGGAGAAGGTGAGGCAAACAACTGGCCATGAGTCAAGCTCACAGTACTCATAGCAACTGACTAGTACGAAATGCAATGTTTGTCTCACTTAAGAGCATCTTGCAAGGTTAACCCTTTCACTGCCAGCTCAGTAACATGAGAGTACCTTCGTGTCCAGATGACAATAAATAGCATTTTCCTGCCGATTAATTTACATTACAAATAGGTATTATTGTTTCAAAGAAAGGTTTCTGCACTTAACACTGGCAGTTATGAAATCTAAAATATGCCCCAAACTATACAAATTTACAGTTTTTACGGCACTGGCAGTGAAAGGGTTAAGGTCACAGAATTGGGGAATTTTTGGTAAACTTGCTGAAGTCTATTCGCCTCAACAAGACAATTTATCTAGATGTGTGCCATATTTCACTATGGTTCCTTACCATGTCATTTCATGCATGCCTGTTACTGAGTTTATCGAGTTGTGATACACATGTGTGTTTATTCAACGATACGTAAGATGTGTGTACCATGTAATGTGCTCAAAACGCTCTGTGAGAGAGAATTTCCCTCACAGGATAATAAAGCGATATAATTCTGATCTTAGTCCTCTTAGTTTAAATTGTGCATGATAATTCGTTCAGTTGTAGGAATCTTTGACTTTGGAGGATCGCTGCTCTTGGTATTCTCTCCCCCCCCCCCCCCCCCCAGGACTGACGGTACTTTATACCCAATGGCCCCGGCTGTTCTTCCAGGGTTGGATTCCATTCTATGGATTTGAATCTGAACTGCTATATCAGCGGGAGGTGGGAGAAACAATGCCATGGGACATGAATGTAGAGGGAAACAGGACTCAAAAGGTTAAAACTACTGTTCAAACAAGTCATGAGGAGACTCGTTGGTCTGTAACTAAGGTGCTCGCCTCTCATGCCGAAGGTACCTGGTTCGATCCCCGGCCGGTGCAGGTATGTTGGGAATTTGGGGGGGGGGGGGGGGGGAAAGAGATTCCTGTCCCTGATCTTGTGGTAGGTAGGATTGAGCACCTAGACTTCTGGGACCAGGACGAAATACTCGGGGGGCCCGTGTGCGCGTTAAAGATACCTAGGCAGTTAAAAGTCTAAAAGAGAAGGCCGAACACTGAAAAAATTCTTTTAAAAAAACTAATCCCTACCGAAAAAACAAGAAAACTGACGTGTAAAATGCCAAGAGCAGTAAACCTCCTACAATAAAGACCTAAACACATTCAAGCAAGTCGTAACTATAACTTTCCTATTGTCCATGGACGGTTTATTCTGCCATGTTGATAAAAAAAAAGGGGGGGGGGGTGGGGTGAGAGATGGGCGGGGCAGTGAACAAATGGTTACAGTGCACAGCACTACAATCTGTTCCCACAGAATCGGAGGAAAACAACACGTTTTAAGGTTGCGACATTTCCGTCCTTATCAACTTTTTGCAAGAACTTTGCATTGCTACTTTCACATTTCACAACCAGTTTGAATCACGAGCGTTCTTCGTAAATCTTGTGCAAAAAACGACCACAGTGAAATGACAATGCTGGGTTGTGCAATCAGATATAATTACACCATTCATGGCGTTCATAATATCCCCTCCGCGCACGAGGAGGTGCAGGGGATTAATTAAGTGGTGCACCCTCTCGTGAGTGCCCTGGCCCTCGTCTATCTCGCTCAAGTGGTGTTCGCACAGACAAGTACATCTCAGACCCACGGGCTCATGAATCGTATTGACTTTTGTGTGAAAAGCCAACATGCGTCCTCTTTATACGAGATGTGCGTTCTTCTTCAACCTATATATAATTATTGACCATGCTAGGGGTTTCGCACCCAGGTCGGAAAATGAATTGGTTTCGAAGGGTTCGAAACTGTTTCTTGATAGCTGTTTCACTATGGAGACATCTCCTGGCTAAATCTGCCTCCCCCTGGTTGCTGCACCAGAAGCACCACTTGAGGACCTGCCAATGATCTTCTTTTGACTCAACTACAGGACAAGTGAAACGCTTTTCTAACTTCTTCTCCCTTTAAAGAGAGAGAGAGAGAGAGAGAGAACGAGAGGAAAAAAAATCTTCCCACCTGTCGTTGTCCATTTCGAATGCACTAAGTCTTGAGTAAAACGAGTACAAGACACACTGGGAAATGAAGTCCAACGAAGACGTACAATGTATATTCTTTGCTCCCGATTGATATGCAGACCCTAAAAACCAAGATATCCACTGAGTTTATCATTAGCATTCCATAAAACATCACAGCGGTACAGCTGGAGCAGAAGTGTCCTTTCTGGACTCGTGTGACCTGGGGTTTGTAAACAACAATGACGTACGAAGTCCAACAGTCTACACATCTTCGCGGCTAAATATATTATTTGAATAAAATGGGGATGAACGGAAATGAAAATAAAGGAGACTCAATCTTTTTCAAGCCGTCCAACTAATTACGTGCACAAATACAACTTCCAAGAAAAAATATTTATAATCAAATTAAGACATCCTCCCCCCTCCCATACAGCTTGTTACACGCATACCTCTGTGCTGTTTTTTTTTCCCGTAGTATTTTAGGCAGTAAAGCTGTAGATGAGCAATGACCGTAGCTCAGTATTTTCTCTACTTGGCTTTATAACTGTACTACGGTCCCTTAACATTAGTCTTTTATGCGGCACTAAAATTTGTGTGTGTGTGAGAGAGAGGGGGGAAAGAGAGAGAGAGACAGACAGACAGACAGACACAGACGGACAAAGAGATAGACAGACAGAGAGACAAACAGACAGAATGACAGACAGAGAGACGGACAGAGAGGGGGACAAACAGAGAGAGAGAGAGAGAGAGAGAGAGAGAGAGAAGAGAGAGAGAGAGAGAGAGTGGGGGTGCGACGAAAAGCTAGCGCCGTGACCGCCAATAACACATAGACGCGTGGTAGACGACTTGTATGCCAAAACACATCAGAATAGCTGGAATTGCTCATAGGCAAGAAATGCCTCAAACTTTTTAATAAATAAAACAACACACACACAAACCTGACATTGAGAATGACAGGGACTGACGTGGACAGCGTGACCGGGATTCACTTGTGGTCACCACAAAACCATGATCATAACAAGCGGGGCTTTCAATAAAAAAAAAAATACTTTCATTTCAATTTGTTGCACTCACCCTCTTTTTTTGTCTTTACACCCCCCCCCCCCTTAAACACAGGACAGTCCCCTTCACCCTTTGATTGTCAATGCTGTAAAACTGATTGCTTACAGTTTTGGTAATGCATAGATCCTATATTATAAATACCACCGTTTTTCATGCAATAGATACGAGCTGAAATAGCAACACCTGTTCGTAATGTAAAAATGACTGCAGAAAAATAGCAGATGCAGCCACCGAAACACGGAAGTAGTTCCACATTTTACCGAGCCGGCACTGAAAGAGTTAAATTAGAAACTGTTAACGAGCCTGCTTCAATTACTGGTGGATTCCTGGAGGTATCCGTTCCCTTACTCAGCCTTAGGACAAAACAAAGAAAGGTTCTTTTGGGTTTTTTCTGTTCATTCTGCTTCTCCCTGAGTCTCAGCCAGAATTCCAGACTTCGCCTGGTAGCCAAAATAAAATAAAAATAAAAACGACTGGAAAATGACACTCAAACTCAGTTTGTAAATACGACAGTTACACGGCAGTTTCGGTGAATGAGGGAGGTGCACGTGCCGGCGAGCACAGGTCTGTTCCTGAAAGAGTTTTCCCCCCCATTTCTCTACCCCTCCCTCCCCCCCCCCCTCCTTGAGTATTTTTTTCCTTTTTTTCTGTTCAAAGTTTACCTTGATATACTGTATCTTGCGAGCAGGCCCGGGAAAAGATAAACCACATTAAAACGTCGGCATAAATGTCCAATCTTTTGGCCCTCTGTTACGCTCGCACCACCATCACCCCCTCTCCCCTGTATCACGTGCCAGATGTGATGAATATCTCGTTCTTAGGCTCCCTTGCCCCCCCCCCACCCCCCTTCCCCAGGAATGAACAAAAAAACAAAAAAGAAAGAAAAAAATCAAAACACATCCATTATTACCGAAGCTGGTGATCGAATTTCTACTGCATTCGGCCGCTCGCTTCCCTCCAGACCCCCTTCTCGTTTCCCATGTAGGAGGAAGCTGACACTCCAATGCTTTCTGTTTTCTATTTACATGTACTACACTGAGATAAATATCTTGGGAAATAATGATGCTACGCTTCAAGATAGGCCATGTCACAGCAGGTTCTCCAACTGGGAGGTCCCTACTTTTATCATTTTTTGTTTTTGCATTTGTTCTTTTGCTGTTTGTAATGATGAATATTCGAAGAGTTACGGCATTGCTGCTGGAAAATCCATTGTGATTGGGAGGGGCGGGGGGGGGGGGGGAGGAGGAGGAGGAGTAGAACGGAGAAACAAATTACAAACGGAGAAACAGATTGGCAGCAGACAAATACAAAAGATGAATGAATAGATGGATGAGAGAATAGGACGGACGGACGGACAGAGAAACAGACAAACAGATAGACCGACAGATAGATAGATAGATAGATAGACAGACGAACGAACGGACGGACATACAAACGGCAGATAGATAGATAGATAGATAGATAGATAGATAGATAGATAGATAGATAGACAGACAGACGAACGAACTGACGGACGGACACACAAACGGCAGATAGATAGATAGATAGATAGATAGATAGATAGATAGATAGATAGATAGATAGATAGATAGATAGATAGATAGATAGATAGATAGATAGATAGATAGATACGGCCAGTAACAACAATGGGGAATCCCCAGTTCACGATGTATCAGACGGCGGATATAATCACTTAGTGAAGAGGGGGGAAAAACGTGACTGGTGAGAGCCTTTGTCTTCCTGTCCTTATCGTTCATTTGTATTTGTAGATCTTCTGTACTTCTTTGGTTCCATTTGGCAAATTTGCCTTAGTGTCATTGCAACCTAGTTACAACTGGAGCAAACACTTCATCATAGTGCAGCCCCAGTCGTGGGTTTTTTTGTTTTTTTGGGGGGGGGGGGGGGGGAGGTTTGGTAGGGATTAGTTTTATATTGTGTCCAGGCAGCCTGCCACGTTGGACCCGGTCTTCTTCGACTTCCAACTGCCAAGGTATATTTAACGTGCATCCTTCCGAGTTTTTCGTCCTTACCCGAGAAGACTAGATGCTCGATCTCGATATTACCTACTATAGGATGTGAGACGGGAAAATAGAAAAAACCCAAAATTCCAACATGCCTGAGCCCACTGGGAATCGAACCCGGCACCTTTCGCCTGCGGCAATGTTGTCATCTATGGTAAGTTCAACTTGTTGGCATAGGCGCTCTATTGTTCCACCTGCTTTTGTTTTCTGTTCAGGTTGACAATGTTCGTCATTCGCGACCTTTTTCTCTGGGTGAATCTGTGAGGGATTTGACGCTGTATTTCCACTGGTATTTCTCCTGTTTATTTGGACAATGCCGGCAGGGCGAATTTACGCCAACATTCAATTTCACGCACGGCTAGCTAACGAGAGTTCCGAATCTTCGACAGAATACGAAAACTAAACAAGGAAAAACTGCGGAGGGGGGGGCGGGATGGGAAATTGCACCGTGCGCGATTTAACACATGGAGTAAAGAAAAAAGGGATTGTGTACTGCAATGTAGTTTCCCTTTTAAGGCCAGTTTACACTAGTAGGTTTTAGGAATAGAAAAAAGGAATGGGGGACTGTGTGGGAAGAACTCTCTTTGCTTTCCGTCTTTTGTTTTCCGATTTCCCCCTTCGAAACGTTGTTTGTTTACATTGGTCCGTTTTCTGAACCAGAAGCGATGCGCATCGTTTGTTTTGGTCATGTTTTGAAGGGGGAAATCGGAAAACAAAAGACGGAAAGCCAGGAGAGTTCTTCCCACACAGTCCCCCATTCCTTTTTTCTATTCCTAAAACCTACCAGTGTAAACTGGCCTTTACAGCGAAACCCGCTTGAGAGAGAAAGAATGGCTGGCCACAGTTTGGAGAGAAGAAAAAATTATTCAAATTTTTGAGGTGGTGTCCCAATGTAAAAAAAAAACAACAAACAATTAAAAACATTACAGCTTTGGTGTGATTTCATGATCATCTTTTTTCTTCTTCTTCATTGATGATATTATAAAGTTCTGGCTGATTGTCACATACACATTAATTACATGTGTAGTGTTTAATAATTAAGCCGGAAGATAACACATGGTGCTGTAAGGGGTGAACCACTCCCAAGGCTGGAGTGGCGATTCGCCTCCCAATTACTATGCCTCACACTAACACCCTCTAGGGGCACACCGTGGTGGTATGGGGCAATGATTAGTCTTTTAGTGTCATGCACAATAACCGGCCGGCGTGCCACCAGACTGGCGCCTAAATCGCCTTGGTGTGGTTCACCCCCTAATGTACCAGAATAGACCTACACTGATGAGCTATGCAGAACGGAATGAAGAGCAGTATAGTGTTAATAACCGAGACACAGAATAGCGAGACGGACCATTCCTTCTTTCACTGTATGTCCACAGCTTGTGCGCGTATCAACACGGTGAGTACTACTCACAGAGCTTTGTGGTACTAGTCTTTTTCGTTCAATTATGAAGGAGGTGGTGCGAATTGTTGCATTATTGACATGGATGGTACGCGCACAAGCGGCGGACGGAAAAACGATGAATTGGTCCGTCTCGATATAATCCTGTGTCTCGGTTAATAACATGGAAAGCGTATCTATCCCATCTTACCACAGTGTGGATCAGACAGCAGTAGCTTGGGATTAGAAAACGATAAGTCTTTCCCCGTAAACAATGCCTGGTTGAGCCAGCTAAGAAAAAACCGTCCGATCCCGCTCTCCAGCACGCCACACCGATGGGGATGGTAGAGCTCTTGAATGTTTGGCAGGGATCAGGGGTTTTAAATTAGCGTAGTGACGTGCGGCCATGACGGGTGGTCGGCAGCTGAGGCCGGATCCGTTGGAGCATGAATAATATTTTCAATGCAAACAAACTGGTTTCTATCATTTTAACTTGGTTCAGCACACTAATCTCGACATCAATCTATGTCTTAATGTTAACCCTTGAATGTTACGCTTTGCAAAGCCCAGACATTAACTCGGTACCCGATGTTTCAACGGCTAATACTACATGTAGTAAGAAGTGTTCCGGTTTCACAGATTGTCACATTGTTGTACACTTTCTTATCACCAATACCAAGATATGGCCTGGCAAATGGAATATACAATTTAACCCCCCCCCCCCCCTCAAATTGGCCATGTCATGAACCTGGCTCTTTCTAGTAATAACACAACGTGAGATACCAGCAACTAGCGGATTAAACAAAATTATCCCCAATGGCCACCAGGTAGGAGAAAATACAAAACAAGAGCTTGGGCCCAAGAGTTAAATTATAAAAGATGTTTGAAAACAACAACAACAACACGGATGGCTGGCACATAACAATAAACAATAATATAAAAATACAGCCATCTCTTGACTACTACACATTTGAACATTCTCTTGTCTTTTCAGAAACTCTGTGTAGTGAGCCGGGAAAGTAACCTTCATTCCCCGTTCAAAACCAAATAACTTGAACCTGAAAGCTACACTTACCTACCCAGCACTCACATTTCGTT